>JAIPMN010004765.1:0-12856 GCA_020650975.1 Apostichopus californicus
ATATTTATATATATGTTTGGTTAGAGTATAACTAAAGATGGGGAACGTTTCTTACTAATTATCTTATCTTATCAATTAGAATTCGAGATGAGGGAGGGGGTAGAAAATATATGATCAAGGCTTGGTATAATCCCAAAAGTTAAATAAAACATACCTATGAATATGTTAAGTAATTGTTGGAATGCTTTCCAAACTTTTATTGATCACCAAAGCAAAGCCTATTTATAAATTATCAGACTTTTTAATATTCATGCAAACTGTTTTTCAAATACAAATGAACAAATTACTTTTAGTAATTCCATCACTATTTTAAACTGATAATTTCAGTAGACTTGTAGTACTCTAATACACTATAATACACGCTCGTATACTCTCGTATAATCTCGTATACTGTCGTATACTCTAGTACACTCTCATACACTCACGTATACGCGAATTCATATTTCTCGTACTAACGGGTTAAACTAATACTTGTACTCGTACCCAGCAAAAGTAAAACGCATCGCATCCTCCTTTTACCGATGGCAATACCAGGTGTGAAGCCAGGAGTGTGCAACTCCCACCCCCTCTCAACCCCGCACAAAAACATAATAGTAGTTATATTAGCACAACCTTGCTTGCAGTTAGAAGTAACAATAGATCTAACTGTTAGCTTATGCCTCAGAATACACCATTTCGCATCTCAAATGTGATGTTTCTTCTAGGGAAGAACCCCCCCCCCCAAATACCACCTACATGGGAGTTGGCTTCAACAACCCCATGGCCACACCTTCTCCTTGATAAAATTCTAGATCCGCCCCTAGTACTTGTATCCTTGAGATGTTGCACTCCAGTACACCGTACTCCTGACATATAACACTTTACAATTCTGCCTCTTAGCTTGGTGTATGAAGCTGGATCGATCCCGATTCCTGCTTTTAACTTCGTTCTAATCTCCTCATCGAAAGAGATTAAAAAACGAACGTTTTTACCGCGGCTGAAGTGTTTCTAATCGGAGTAGTAGGTTCTCACATATCCCCTTGGTTTCATCTGACCTTTTGTAAATTTCGACAGGAAATATCTATATTATAATATAACAGAATTCGATAAGGATATTTATAGATTTGAAATATGAATTAAAATTGTCAATCTGTTTCAAGAGAGTGTTAACAATAAAATTATTAGCTTATGTTTAGATAATTAATTAACAATGTTTGGACATTGTCAGATTATAATTAAGCCTACTTTCTGAGTAACGTTTTGGACGTTTGGATATCAGAAACCTGAGCAATTTCTAGTAAAAAAATGGAAAAACATATGAAGCAACATGTATAGAGATATGCACCTTAAAAACACTTCCTAAATATTTAAAAAAAAATGAAAAAGCTTGAAAGCGATTTGAAATGAAACGAAAGGAAATGCTGTATGTCAAGAACACTTGAAAGTTTTACAACTTATTTTATATTTTTGTTTTCTGAAAACTATCACCATCCATGCGCATAAGGCCAATAGACGCACAGACGTGTTTATAGAAGTGCCTGTCAATTTATACAGTGCCAGTGGGGTTGGGGTAGGAGGAGCGGGAGGGGGGGGGGGGTGATGAGTGGGTCATTCAAGAGGAAAGATATCTTTCATACGTTTTGCGTTGAACGTTCAAATTAAATACAAATGTTATCTAATGCTATATAGGGTCCATCACTTCGATACGTGCATGTCACTATATACTTGTGTGGTAGCATATATGCTTACTAGCATAAGTACGAGTAAAAATTTATAGAATCCCCCTTGATGTGTTTACGAGTAGATGGCTTTAAGCACGAGAACATAACTTGTTACTATTTCGTCACAGGTGGATCCAGGATTTTAACAGGATTGCCGCTGATTCTGGGATTAGTTGAGGTAGACTCCCAAAGGGGAGTAGGAGGATCCTCCCTCAGAAAATTGAAACTTTTTTAGACGTGAAAGGGGCATTCTGAGGCATATGTAGGCTATTAGTTATAAGTCTATAATTAAGTCAACACGCAAAGTTGTACTAAATAACTATATAAGTAAATTACATTGGGGGGGGGGGGACTGGAAGGGGTGGTAAGGTAGGGGTGTGTGGAATGGGTGTACACCACCTACATCTCTGAATCCGCACCTCTTCCTATACTACTGTAAACTAATTGCCTTGATTACGGCTAAAAATCCACGAGGGCGAACCGTGACGGTAACGGTTATAACTACATGCTATAGAATACTTAGTAAGAATGCACTACTCACTACACAGACTACAAGTCACACGTGTGGAGTATATACAGACAGCAGGGTTTTGCAGTGTAAATCTCCGGCCCGGTCAGGTAGGTACACGAGGAGAAGAATGAGTAATTTGTTTGTGCACTATTGTCGCAACAGATGTTTCCCACCTCAGGAAGTTCAATTAGCTGATATCACTATAGTATTGTAGTGAGCCCATACTCGTGCCAGTCATATTTTTGTCTCATTATTATGTATTATCTCATTGTTGCCTGATTGGTATTCGTTAACCGTCCATGATAAATTGGTTCTCGTACTATTGAGGCAATTTGGAAATCTAACATAGATATGACCTACTAGTTTTTAACCATAATGCAAAAGTCTTGGAAATTGTCGAAAATATTTTAAACTTATAACCATGGACCAAGACAACGGACCAAAAATCCTTACTCTTATCCGGCCTGTCTATATGGGTTATGAACAGCTCATTCACTTGTCGCCGTAATCACACGATGGGCTTCTTCTGTTCAGAGTAAAGGATGCGATAAAAGCGACAGCTTCCACTACAGCCAAGATGGTCAGAAATATAAACACATCGTCATATGTACCCCGGATGTTGTAAGCAGACCCTGTCGCAGGTCAGAGAGAAAAGAAAAAGATGGGCTGATATAAAAAGAAAGTGAAGAATATTTCTAAAAACAAGATCCATCTAATATCACGTATTGCATAGAGTTTATTGCATATAGTACGGGTAAAGCGAAGTGATTTAGTTATGGAAGCATTTCTTAGATTCATTATCTTGGAAATTGAAACGTCAATATATTGATATTTCTTAATTTAGTTTAAAGTTAATTATAATAGGGAAATGATAGGTAATGAGAGCATTGCAATTAAGAGCATATCATGCCCGTGTTATATATAGGTGAATAGCGCCTACTTAATAATTTCAAAGTAATATTACTCCTATTGGTATTAAAGCAACCACAGTCTTAACATCTGATTATATATTCACCTGATAGTGGGCCGCTGCAGATCGTTCCTGTACCAATAGATAGCATTGACCAAGCTGCGGTTGAGTTAAAGTGATGCAAGCATGTTATGTCTCTCCCATAGGAGAACATCCATGAAGAGGTATAACCTAAGCAGGTTCCAATGATTCCGGACTCGAAACAAAGCAAAATTAAATCATTTGTGAAGACAGTTAGTACAAAGAATACCGTCCCAAGTAAAATCGGTGTTATTATCAGGACCAAGCGACTTTGCCATTTAAGGTAGAAAACGAAAATAACAAGACCGCGGCCAAGCGAAAATCCAAATCCACCAATCGTGGTAAGCAATATTGCTTCTCCTTGTGTATATCCCTTCTCGACTCCGTATGGTAGAAGGAACATACACCACGATACCATTACTAACATATGGATAAACTGTGCAGCATAGAAACAAAGTATTGTCGGATGAGCGATGATTGCGTGGTAGATTCCGCCAGAGTCTTCCATTGATGCTGATGGATCGGGTCTTGGCGCAATGCTTGACGTTTCGGCTTCTTCGTCAATTGGCTCCTTTCTATGTTCTGTGCTTTCTTTTGACTCTAATAGAACCCCTGATACAATTTGGTTCCACATAAGCGCCCCGAAGAGCGCTAGGGAGCCCGTCAGTCCATACTTTTCCCGCCAGTATTCTAGTAATGACGGGATCAGCATCATGCCAAAATTGCCGATGAAAGACACGGCGCTCTGTGCAGTCCCGAAAGAATCTTGGAAAGTCTCTGCTAGAGCAATGTACAGTGGAATATTACTAATACCGAAGCCAATACCTGCAAGATAAAGGATAAGAGGCAAGGTTTAACCCGGACATATTAGAAAATGGTGGACGTGCCATGTTTATTATATATATGAAAGCGGGTGGCGGGTAATGTCTCTAGTAACTGAAGTTACGTTGCAACAATATTCATCTAATTTAGACTTTACGAAGATCCAAACAAACTATCCCATCATATATTTCCCATCATTATAAATAAATGTTCTCCGTGATTCATGAACGGATAACGAAAATGAGAAGCTGATACAAGAGTCCCATACCTGTACACCTTCTTATATAGCGTACAAATGTCAGGCATTTTGCTTTGTATAGGCTCGGGCCCTTGGGGTTGTCAGGGTCGTCGCATATCAACCCCATGGCGTTACGCTGCTTCACCCCAATGATGACCCATCTCACCCCCTCTCCCCTTTCCTCCACTATATCCTTCTGAAAAAAGTCGGCCAAATATATAGTAACGTACTATACATGAGTACTCGTAGGTGCAGTATATGCCATTATTGGGTAACAACTTGCACAACAAAACTTTTCTTCAGGCATTTTAACAATTCTCATGTTCGGTCATTACCCAATGCATAACGTTAGGTTTTAGAATTCATTTTCTTTTTGTGTTATATACACTAACCAATGTGGATTACCATGTTAATCCTCTTTCTTGGGGGTGGGGGTATGTGGGGAGTATGTTAATACAAATTTTAAGGAATATGAAACAAATAGCAGGTCCCTGACACCGGTGGAATGGTGTGTCGGAGGGAGGGGAAGGGGTTATGAATCCATGAAAGTTTTTTCTCAGCAAGTGAATTTTACACAGGCGTGGTGTCGCGACATGCAGCGGAGAGGTCGTTGACCATGACAAAAACAACATTCTTCACTACTTCATCAGTTATAATTCCGTCAAAGGAAGTATGTATACGCACCAGTGATGATATTTGAGATAAATAATTTCCAGAGGCTGTTGGCTAAGAACGCTTCACAGATAAATCCGACTCCAACAAGGAACCCTCCGACTAAAACGATGGACCGAGAGGAGACTACTTTCATCAAATGAATAACAAGTGGAGCTGCAATGAGAAAACGAAAGAAATGTAAATACCCATGCACAAGGCATAGCGATGTGCACAGATGCTCGTGGACGTTGACAGTTTTCAAGATATAAAGTTAAACTGTTCAGCAATCGAATGAAGTATGTGTTTCCCGCAGTGGATGGAATGATGGGTTGTGGGGGAGGGTGGGTGATTACAATAATAGTATAATTGAGCCAATATACTTAATGGAAGATTTGAGGCTTGAAACTAATTTTGATATGTTGCAGACCGCTACGAAAACATTGCTATCATTAAATATTTAAACTTTTATGTTTTTAAAAGGAATAACGTTTTTGTTTTTTAAAACAGCCGAGGTTCAACAGTTCAAGGGACTGGACTGCACAGTCTAAAACACTGTTCATGAGGTCACTTTATTCAGATGCCACACAAAATCTCAATTGGAAAACACAAAACTGTCAATGGCTTCAGATGACATGTTCTGAACATATTACAAATTTGTCAAGTAGAAATGGTGTCGAATGACTGTTGTTTGTATCAAGCTGCAAGAAGATGTTTTGTTTGAGTCAGTAGAATTTATACAAGGTAATGGATTAACATTGACATAAAAGGCCTGTACTGATAGGCTGACGTCATCATCGATGTATTCTTAGAGAAGTATTTCCAGAGATTTAGCGTATTTTAAAGGAGAATATATTGAAAACCCAAACAGTTATAGAAACATTATAGCAGCACTCAATATTTTCATATCCTTGGACAATTATATTAAAAAACACTCATGTTCCGTCTAGCCACACTCAAAGCATTTACGTCCTTTACCCTGACACTAACATGTTCGAATGTTACACTCCTTAACATCCTCGAATCATTACGAAGATCAGAAGTCTTAAAAATGTGTACTTGCAATGTTCTCTAGAAATCTAATTACACGTGAACTTTAGAGTGCATGCACAAAATATTGAATTGGTCACGAAGTTACCTTTATCAGAAAAAAAAAACTAAAGAAGTAGCCAACCTGAAGCAGAGGGTAGTCCATAGAGGGCAGAGAATGACAGGGCAACAAGTGGTAGAGATCCCCTAGTCTCATTAACCGTGTCATTTAGAATAACACCGAAGGATTTCATGCATCCTACATAGAAGAAGTGCCTGATAGTTGAGGCTGCAAAAACCTTGGTTTTCTCCCTGGTGGTAGCCATCATTCATTTGCGCCTTATCAACTGTAAACAAATAAACGCTGAAATCATTCATGTACCTTACAAAACAGAAGTATATTGTATAATAATTACCACGTTAACAGTTTGCTAAGCATCTCGAAACAGCACAAATAATTTTTTTTTATAGAAATGCATGGATGCATATGGATATGAATGGATGCATATGGAAATGCATGGATAGTAGTGCAAATTTGTTAGTAGCAAATGTTTATACAATATATCCTGCATTATCAACTGTAAACGAATAAACGGTACTATAACCATACTATATACACAGTAATATACCGTCTCCATATATATAGAGAGAGAGAGTTTCACTCATTGAGCGATCATAAGACTCAACGCGTGAAACTGAATGACAACTACTAATGTTCCACATCCTCACCATTTAACACTCTTCCCTCCCCAAATTGAACAGCTGTTTGGCCAATTGTTTTTCAAATTAGATAAAGACTATACAAATGAGACTAGTTGCTCTTACCCAACCACTTGAAGACATTTGAAGAGGAATTATAATGTCCATAACATTGTTAATACCTCACAGCTTGTCGGGGCCCGATAGACCGTTACCGGACAGTGGCCCAACGGATCACAAAAGGTCCTCTAGCATCTTTTCACATCATCTTTTCTATAAAATTCCCAAAAATGAGCAAGGAATTTCAACAGTATTATTTTTTGTCGTATTGACGTTCCAAAGAACTTCCTTGAATCGTCTTGAACCTTCCACAACTTTCATAGCACTGTCTACAGAATAACTCTTGCAAAGATGCAAGAAACAACCAGAATGTGGGTTCTATTAATAGTTTATTCAACGTGAGTATGCCAGAAAAATCCAGAATGAAGCTGAACTGGTATAAATGCCTGACGCTTCACGCAAGCAAATACCCAAGAGATTAACATCACCTCAAAAAGTTTCTTTTCCTGTTCTCAGAGTCCTGTATAGATAGCATATTTGTCCCATTGTCATAATATTATACTATGGCGTAGTTGTTCAGCCTAGGCTTGATTTCTACTGCTGTCCAGTGTTAATTGACACTACGCCGATTCATATATACGCTAATTGTGGTTCGCCAGCATCGGTTTGAACAAATGTAACATTCTTCGGATCTCGTCTCGCAAGGATCTCAAGTCTTCAAGTCGCAAGGCGCTACCAGAAGATATATATACTAACCTCTACCCTGTTACTAAGTAAGGTACTTTTGGCGGGGCTTGGTGGGGTTGTTAGAGGAGGGAATTACATTAACAGCAGGTCATCAAGAAAGACTCAAACCAGTTCAAATGTCTGCATTTTGCCCTTAATCTGTCTCTTCTTTAAAAAACTTCAGTGGCAAAGAATCTTTTTAGTTTAACATCCCCCACTGAAGAGCTTTCCAGAGCACAGGGTGTACAGTAATAACATAGAAAGCCTCGGGAAGGATAATACTGCACATATTTCATGATGTGTCTGATTATACTTATAACAGTACTTCATAAAGAGAAATAGCATCGCAATGCTGACTTGTGCGTTTTTCTTTTACAACATTTGCAGAGTCTAAAAGTGAATTAACCCCTCCTGCTATGAAGTTATTTTCACCAATGGCTACTTCGCAGAAATACACCACTGTAGAGGATATGGTAGATGCCATCTTTCCTTGTGTCGTACTGTATGTTTTTGGCAGTACATACCAACACCAAGTAACTACCAACCAAATTTGCCTGATAGTAACTTTAAATTGACAATATTGTAACAGTTGAAACGGAAGATGCAGACCCTCCAAGCCTTTGTGAGCTAGTAGAGATATGTTCAGACATTGACTCAAGGCGATCCCACTGTATTCAGCTTCTCAAGTTGTTCATATTGAAGAACTTATTAGAGCTCAAAGTAGCTGTACGGTTTGGACTGACAGGAGTAAGGGATTGATTACTGCCTCAGTAGTCCACCTGCTGGTGAGAAGAGTTTGTAGATTACGAGAGGACCTCAGTGTGGACACAACAGCCCTAGTGAAGCAAATATAGGGTTACACAAACCCCACCTCCGCATTTGCACAGCCCTGAAGTATGTGGTAGGGAAATGGTAGGGCAAACAAAAGTCAAATATAGGGTTACACAAACCCCACCTCCGCAGCTGTATCAGAATAATGAAGTAGTGGTACCATCCAACTAAAAAAGTGAATGGTAAAAAGGTGAATGGTTGTGGTCTATATGTTTTCCCAGAGAAAGCATACCTTGGGGTAAGCCTTGACGGTATTGTCTCATGTAGATGTTGTGGTCACGTGCCCACAGGCGGGTACCTGATAGCAGAACAGTGCAATGCAATGCACACTGCTTTCATCTCCATCGCAAAGCGTTTTTGGAAATGTTATAAAATATGCATACGCTGTGAATATAAGAAATCAGACAAAGTCTGCAATTTTCAACTGATTTAATTGAGCCTCTTAAATGTTGTGTGTATATGCCGTGCATGTCGAAAATCAAGAAAGACGAGTGTCTAGACAAAATACCAGCATAAAAATACTGCACTGTTCAACTAATTTAACTGAGCCCCTTAAATGTTGTGTGCATATACTGTGAATTTCTTAAATCAAGTAAAACGAGTGTCATTTTGGAACTCCCTCCCTTCAAAAAAGAAGAAGTAATGCTGACCAAAAAATAAGCTGTGAAAACAATTTGAAAAAGAAAACAGTATATATGGATTCATAACTTTCATCCTTTCTCAATTGGACAAACTATTGTTCTTACACTCCTGTGAAAGAAATTTCCTTAAGTTATTATAACATAAGTCATCATCATCCAGCCACCCCACCACCTCTCCGATCCACAAAATTAGGCATGCAGATCAAAGTGTGAAATTTCAAATTTTCTAACACTGAGTAGGAACGTAATGGACACACTATTGGCATGAAATGTCTGTAGTGAAATTATTACAAGCATTAGCATAAGTATACTTAATTTGACCTTCATCACTTCTTATTTAATGCATCCACAAATGCCAGGAACTCTAGTGGGAAATAAAAATGGCTTCGTAAACCTCACCTCCTAATAAGTTATTGTTGTTGCAAGTAAATATGCAAAATATTGAGCTAATTGTAAGGTATTATAGGTAGCTTGAAGAAACCAAAAATATCTGCCAGTAAGACAAGTGATGAAAATGTTTTTTTGGTAATAGGTAGCTGTAATGCGGGAATAATTACACAATTTAACTGAATATGGTATGGCAATATAAATAGCAAATGTACATAAGAAAACTTTAGCTGAGAACCTGCCGAGCGGATCAAATTTGTCCATGAATATTTGATTACAAAATTCAAGAACTGAGGGGAGGAAGTAGATTTGACAGGGCAACACAAACAACTATGATGTCATCTATCAAAGGAATAAGTGAGATTGGCAAAGTGTCTCAAAATGTTGAACTGTTTCATTCAATCAATTGCCCGTTTAACATGGGTACGGGTATTTGCAACCTTTGTTGTGTTTTCTGCTTCATCCTTGGTCAATAATTTGTTCCGATCATTGCTAGCCGGTGGAATTTCCAGTGTGACATGACGCAACAATAAATCTTCTCTAAACACACGAACAGGTAACATTACCTAGATCAATCAAATTAAGAAATCCAGACTGCTGGTTTATTACTTGGTCTGACGCTCTTCCGTCCATGCTTTTAGAGAGCCTGGAAACTTATCACCTCATTCGGTGCAATTGCTACAAGAGACTACATAGTATTATGATGCATGTAGGCTGACAAGGTGAGAGCTTGCAAGTTTTCACGATTTTGGGGATTGTCATTAAACACCTCTGCACAATCAATGGTACATCGAAGATTGCTGTACTCAGATTTCAGGGAAGACGGAATATTGTTCAAAACCCCCCTTTAAAAACAAGTGATGTTGAAGTTCCCAAAAAGACAAAAAGTGATATGAAAAACATCGTTCAGTGCTGATTAACTGCAGCAAAGAACAGTGAAAATTCCACTTCTTGAATCCAGTTTCCTTAGCTGACCTGCTTCTTTGAGTAAGACCTAAACCTATGCTCTCCACGTATTTCGAACTTATGCTGCCCTTCCCAGTGTCTCATTTTCCTGGTTTTCTTGGCTAAGTGGGTGTGTAGACTTTGAAAAGCAGCTTTTAAATGTATCCTGTACACTTTCTTACAGTATCATCATTCTTCAGAAGAACTCTCAGACGGAGGATTTACTGACCAATGGTGATTTTGGATTCTCGTTAGTTCTATGGAATAGGAATGTCTTTGGAGAATCCATCTTTTGTTTCCACCCCATATGTTTACAGATACAGCCATTGCAAGTACAATTGTTGGAACAATTACAATTTAAAACGGAGTTGTTACAATGTTCTGGTCTGTGTACTGTGCTGGCGGCGTCAAAGCAGCTTTAGATGTTGATCGATGGCTTCTCCAGTATACAGGTGGTCTTTAACCAAGCCAATCCTTTAATATACAGCCACCATTTGGGTTACCTTTCTGGTTCCTGGCAATAAGGAGTATCCCAGGCATTGTGTTTGATCTGGAATTCTCTGCTGTTGGTTCTCCATCCTTGCAATGAATGGAACATACTCTTTCATCCACAGTAAGCTGCCAGTTTACATCAGATGGAGCCTCTCTGTTGATGGTTGCTGTCCATCTCTTTCTTGTTGATTGGTCTCCGGGTGAAGAAGGAAATCGATGAAGGAAGGATATGGTTGTAATTCCTCTTGTATCTGTAAGGCTGTATACAGTATGACCTTTACTGACCCCAATTGACCATTGACCTCCATACAAAACAATAGCATTCTTGTACTAATTATGGATAAGCCACATACTAAATATGGAAACTGCAGAGGTTACCTATCTCGAGATATCGAGTTTACAAGCTAGAGTGTCACATACCCACACAAGCACAAACCAACTTAACTACATAGATTACTTGCCTGCCTATGGCAAGTAGCCAAGAACGTAACACGAGCCTACGGCACGCTACACATACTACAGTACGAATGCATTTAACGACTGCGTTGGTTCATGCAGTAAAACTTCAAACAATTGTCAATGTTCTAATCATCATATTAAAATAATGGTCATAAAACTAGATATGTTACAGTTCAAGGATAGCAAATTTGGAAATTCTTGACGAAACTTACCCGAAATCTGCGTATTATATTTTATTCGGACTCAAACGAAACGGACACTGAACGTATACAGTACAGCGCTGATACATATGAACTTGATCAATCAAATAGTGTCGATTGACCTGACCTTTCTCAAACTCAGACATGCGGGTGTGGCAGGGAATAGTGTCCGGGCGTCTCACGGACACTTTGCCACGAGAATTGTGTCCGTAGGACAAATTTCTCGGGGGGATATGCATATGGTGAATGACTTTGCAGTTACAATCATGCAAACAAACATTGCTTTTAGATGACAAAAAACAAAGTGACTTAGTGATAACCACCGACCGACCCAGGCCTAGCATTTATAAGCTGAACGCATAAGGTGGTCCATATGTATTCCATTAACCAGTGGCGTAGGAAGGTACTTTTGAGTGGGGGGGGGGGGGCTGACTGATGTCCGGCCTGGGGGAGGGGTCTAAGGGGAGGGATTTTTTTTGCATTTCCAGGTGGCCTCAGATGCATTTTGGTGCAATATAGCACACTTCAACACCCACTCCATTTTGTAAATAATTTTGCATTTTCACTTGGCCTTAGATGCAATTTGGTGCTCCAAATGAGATTTTTTTTTCTCATTTGGAAATGAAAAAGGGGTTTTCTGACTAGCGGAGCGGGGGGGGGGGCGGAATGATACTTCCGCACCCCATATTTTTCACTGGGGGCTGGCCCCCCCCACCCCCAGCACCCCCGGTTCCTACGCCCTTGCCATTAACATAACAGGCCTATGAGCTAGGATAGGTATTTGAAAAAAAAACATGTTACACAACTTCCATTGCAGATTTCATCAAAATCAGGTGTACATGTGCCTCCTGCTGAAATGCCGATAAAAAACATACTTAGGTGGTGAAATTGTCACCACTCGTGTCCTACAAGCACTCTTACAGAAATTGAAATGAAACCTGATATTTCTATTGATTTGGCCACCTTCTCGGTGCCCTTTCTTTCAAATTAGGGTCTTATACCAGAATACTCCTATCATTTGGTCAAATAAGTTCATGACAACATGTGGGATCAAACAAAAGCAAATTGTTGTGCATTTTTATTTGCTCTTTTTTCAATAGTTTCTCTCAACACCCAGCTATCCTCCTGAATAGAAATTTATTCACCCGCACTCAAATTTGTCAAAGAGATTACACTAGGCCTATATTAGTTTTTAGTTCCATTCTGTTCACTATTCTAGCAATACTACAGTATATCACCAAGCAGTGTCTACATGGGATAATTCATTGCAATTTTTAAATAAATGATATAAACTTTGTTTAACCTGCACTAACTTAATTGCAATATTGTTTTGCATATCGTCACCACCTTAATTACTGTGGAAGAATGTTTAGTGAATATTCATACCATGTACATGTTTGCATAATGAAAATATCACCAGCACAAGGCCCATTGAACCGTACATTAGTAGCCAACACAGCTAACCTTCTGACAA
>JAIPMN010004769.1:0-19967 GCA_020650975.1 Apostichopus californicus
AAACCAAAACAAATGTATATATATATAAATATATATATAAATATATATGTGTGTGTGTGTTATAGATTATAACCCAATATATATGTTATAGATTATACCCATATATATATAGTTTATACCGTACTCCAATATATATGTGATATTTTATTCCCCAATATATATATATATGATATAGATTATACCCCACTATATATGTTATTCTAGGCTATACTCCAATATATATAGGTTATACGACTTGATCAAGTTTACTGGACTTGAATGAAACAGCGTGTACGAGCGCGCGCGTGCATTATGTACTGCGGATTCGCCTCGAATGTAACAGTAGATACGTACATCAGATCGAAAATACGTGCGCGTGTTCCACGTAGCTCCCGTACGTACTACAGTGTGCCCTATACCTAACTTTTTGGAGATTGTATGATCTATTGCCTGAAAACTAAATGGAGTTTGATCGATTCATTGGAGCGTTTTTGGTTTCAATGATAATCGTAACCTTTGCATTATGATGGCGTGTGTGTGCGTGTATGGTAATATATCATCATAGGTGTAAGGCATACCTATGTTGGTAATTTTTCCAAACTGTCAGTAAATTCTAAATAAGTTTTTGTCTCACTCTAGCTTGTTGTCTCTAACAGTTAGTTATGATGATCAATATCAATAACACATGTTAATTGTTGTATATAGCATGCTATCTTAGATGCAATGAAGCTGAGCAAACCACATGTTCATCACCACCACATATGGATGTTACTTTAGTTATTCATGCTTTCATATCTATCACGGAACATCTTTGAAATTCTTGAGCTAAATAGCCTATATCTATAGACTGTGTATGTAAAAGGCATCCCAAAAGAGGTCAGCATTGCTCCAAAAGTGCACAAGAAAGATGTCAACTATTGTCAAACACTACTATTATGTCTGCTTCACAACAGTGATCTTGAGAGCTTGTTTCTGTAAGAGTCTCATAAGTCTGTTGTTTCCATATGACAGTTTGCAATAGTTTTAAGAGTAGAAACTCTGAGGAATCAACTAACTGTAATGAATTTAGAACACTGTCATTAGAGCACAATACTGATACTGATAAGATCAGTGTCTGTTCTAAATTGCAACTATGCATGACTGCCTTAATCATTTAAATTGTCTGTAGTCTACAAAGTGTGAAACTAATACTGGGATACAGTTATAAATTTACAAAACTGCTTGTGTAAATATGGGGTAAATATTTTATAAGTGCCTTTACGTTAAAGTGTAAGAAAAATGCACATTACTGTTTTGTTTTTGAAATGTTTTTTTTCTGTCAATATATTTGGAAGAAAAAAATATATATTATAAAACTCAAACAGCCTTGTTGTTATAACTTGAATGCTCAGTTCACTTAACTTGAAAAAGGCGAGGTATAACTTGCTGCATAGGCATTTCTGTGTTGTTTCAACTAGTCACAGCTTAGTTAATCATACTAGAACCATTTGGGAAATGAAAACTGAAGAAGAAAGTGTGTATTAGACTTATCAGTTTTTGTTCATTCAGCAAATCTTACTCTATTGTCATAACTTGTCATGTCTAGTAGTTCTTTGCAATAATTTCTTGCTACCCATGCATACAATTTGCTAGTTGGAAAAACATTAACGATGAAATTAAAGTAATTTGGTATACAGGAGAGTGATTATTTTATGTAGATTGGACTGGAAAATATAATGAGCGTAAACAGAATTTATTTCTTCTTAACAATACAAGCGTAAGTTGTTAAGTTAAGCCTATTCTAATATGTTGTTTTGTACATTCGATAGAGTATAGTATAGGGCAGTAGTATATTGGATTTTTAAAAGAGAAATTCTAAAATAATGGAGAAATTTTAGACTTGACTGATTTTTAGAAAATTGGCTTATTCTGAAAATGTGGCTCTTTTTTTTTATTATCTTTTTGGGGTAGTTTCTTTCACTTGTCTGCCTGGAAAACTTTTAATGGCAGAACGTTTGACATCTTTGGAGGCTTCATAATTTGACCTTTTATCAAGCTGATTTGGCTTTAAACTGTTGTGACTATAGTGAACCACTGTATGTAGTATGATTTTAGTGGTATGAATATTTATGAATCACTTTGCATAGTATTTTCAATACGTTCCGCTCACATTACATTAATTGTTTGTCTAGATATGTGTGATATTAGTTTTCTACTTTCTTGTTGAGTCAGTCTTGTGTTGCTCCTGTAACTAATTGAGATAACGCGTTCTTCAAGTTTGCGCATAATTCGGTGAAAAAAATCACCACGGCCTCTACAATAATCCCTCTCTCCAGTTAACACTATGATCCCCAAAACTTAATTAACTAAATTAATCAAATAATGAAATAGCCATATGCACCATTTGTTTCAAATAACAAAGATATGCAGTTCACAGTAAACATACTATATATAGCCACTTGAAGACGTGAAGTATATAGGATTAACGTTTCTCGTAGGTTTGAACCATAGAAATTGAAGTAGGGAGAATGACGTCATGCGACATATACTGAAGCCACTCATCCGACTGGTGGCGCTTTGCTTGTACGGCAAGAAAGTAACGAAGCGTAATACAAACACTACGTGTTTTACATAACTAACGTGATAAAGTTGATATAAATCACTCGAAATGGTGATATCGCTTGCAAAATTTGGGTGCCAAAATCGTCAAATATGTGGCAGTGGACTGCAGTTTCACAGGTCATTCTTACTAGGAAGCGATAGTATAAGCAATTACATAGGAATATAATTACTTTACTGGTGTCGTCGCTCAGCTGCTGTATTGACACCTAAACCGGCTACGGCTGTCCTTTCGAATTCGATATGACTATAAAAGTTGCATAAAACACTCCACTTGCTCGAGTCATTAGAGTTTTCAAAGTTGATTCTTAAGTCAGAAGAACCACTCTGGTCGCCATAACATGTCTCTGTTGTGACAAGTTCACCTACTCTTTCGAGAAAAAAAACGGGTAATATCAAATTCAATTCAAAGTCGAATGTACAATGTATGTATGAAGACATACAAATGATATGGCTTTTTACCGTACAACGCAAAGGGCCCTCACTTTTTCAAGGCTTCACTGCTTAAGCACACGGCGATACACTGTGTCAGCATTCTTCCTAGGTCTATGGTTTGATCTTGACAACCAGTGGGGCGGTTTTGTTTTCCTATTTGTTTTATACTCTTACGTTGATGGGTGTAACAACACGCTGAATTTAGCTCCTGAATATTGAGACCGAGTTGACATCGATTTGAGAGTTCTTTTGGTTTTCATTGGAGTGGGTGAACCCCCCCCCCCCCTCCCCTCCCGAACACACACTTTTATGTACACCCCTGCTTGGACAGTTCCCTGCACTGAGGAAGGTGAAGACATCCCATGCATCTACACCGCAGGGCAGCCCGTTGATAGCGAACGAAATTCGTTATCCTATTTCCCAATTGGCATTTTGCCAGAAATACCAACTCCGCGGTTGACTCCGCTCAAAAAGATTGCACAGCAGCAATTTGAATAAATCAAGAAGATCTGGTTCCTGGTGGGGTCTTGGACGGGTTTACTAGAGATTGAGGGGCGGACGATATAACCACAATACCAAACCGCTACACCACGCCTTCACTACTAAGTATCGGATGTGGGTAACGAGGACTCTGGGAAATTAAGACTAGCCTTTGAGTAGGATCGTGTTCAGTCGAGGCTTTCAGACTACCACACTTTTGTCTGTTAAATCAGAATTGACGGAGACGTTATTTTTCTTGACTGGGTACTTTGCATATTACTATAGCAACCCAGCTCAACTTCAACTGGTCATAGAAGTGATACTTGCTGGGACCATTGGAATGTTAATAGCACATGAAATGGAACATTGTCATCGAGTGGTTTAAGGCAATAGATGATGTAATCTAAGGGAATGCAGGTTCAAATACTGGCAAGGGCCATACTTTGTGTACTTGAGCAAGGCGCTTTATCTATCTGGCCTGTCTTCACCCAGGTGTGTAAATGCGGTTGTGGGTGCGGGGCGATAACCGGTAATAGCGTGTACCAGCATTCTATGGGATGTCGTCCCGGGACACTTGGATGTGGCGCACTTCAGTGCTCCAGGACCGACAGTTTGAATTGAACATACTTAAGTCTGTGTTGTGCTATATAAGAAAGGCGTATTATGAATTATACTATTATAACTTCTTGTTAGGTATTACAGGTTACTAATGACTACCAGTCAACTGTTGTAAGTTGTCTGAGAAGGCCTTGACCTTGATATAAGACTATTAAAACTGCCACTTTAACATTTGACTTTTAGGGCTGAACAAGTCAAACACAAAATGACTTTAGAAAGTAAGCTTTTCTTTAATATCACATTGTTGGATGGTCATAGTTCTAGTGTGACTGAAGGTATCGTACATATCAGTGTCGAATATGACAACAGTTTTTTTCATTTTGTCTTTACTGAATTAGTGATACAAAATATTAATATGCTCAATATTAATTTTTTTTTACGATGGTAATTATCATACTTTCTGGACAGAATAGTTGGCTTTAATATAAATGTGTTCATTGAGACTACGATCAAACTTTTTACTGATGACCAATTAGTTTATGCAAATAGTCCTGAATAAATATCATGACGACGAAAACGAACAGTGGCATTATGAGCCAGGTCAGGACGAGGGTACAATTATTTCATTGCCCCACCCCCACCAACATACCACACTCTTTGAAGCCTTCAATGTTTTTTCTTAAGAATTTAATGAAACTGACAATACATAATTCCATATTGCATAATTTTCTTTATACCTTCTTGTATGATGTATTTAAATACCCCTAGTAATACAATCAACCTGTCAAATCTCACACTGGAGTATACCATTACCCCATAGCAACTATTATAAAGAAAAAAATCAGCTCTGTTCCCTCCTTTTGTTCACTTCCTTCAGTAACAATTACTGAAAGCACATAATGTTGCGAGTGGTATGAAAAATAATAATCAATGTAAAAAACCTGCACAATAAAATTTGAATTTTGCCAGTTTATTATTTGCTTAAAATCATACTTCATTCTAAGATATCGTGCGGTGCAATGTACAAAGGGCTTTGTTCATGTCAAATAAAATCTACAGCGTTTAATGTTACATCTAATATCACAGACCCACAAAATGACTGGGAACTTTTGATTGAATTCCTTGGTCAAATTGATAAGCCAACTTATGTCAAGGTACTATTTCCTTAGAATTCTTGAATGAACCCAATCCAATTATTAATTGCTAGGCAAGTTTTCCCAACCCTTGCTTCAACACTGTTTACAAGATGTGCGTTTGTGCGTGTGTTCAGGCCTTGCTTGTAAACAAGATATCTCAATAAGGGGAGCTTGCAGCAATCTCATATTTGGTGGGTAGGAAAACCACATTGAGTAGAAAAGCCTTTGGGGGGGGGGGGTGTCAAATGTCATTTGGGGTCACCAGGGGTCAAATTGTGAAAATCTTGTAAACACGATATCTCAGGAAGGGAATATTGGACCAATCTCATAGTTAGTATGTAGTTGTGACACTTTCAGTACAAGAAGCATATTTTTTGTGGAGGTCAAAGACAACAACGTGAAGAATACCAGTCAGAATACCAATACATTAAGGTGGCAAAACATCTCCTTGATGATTTCTTAAGGCATTTTCCTACATGCCATCAGTCATAATTCGCAAAATATACAACAATTTAAGAAGTTTCGAGACAAGTTTGCTGTTATTGCTGCTAGGATTGTTTTGAAGATAGACGCTCTTACAACCTTACATTTTCATTGCGTAAAAGATCGCTTTGATTTAGTGCCTAACATTTTGTTCATAGAAAGTAGTGATGTTGTAGATCTGTACTATGGAGATTTGAAAGGCTAGTGAATTTTGCGTTTTGGCGAGTAGACTTTTAGTCACGGTCGCTAAATAGCGAGTACAGTTAAAAACATTTGGCACGAAATCATTTAACACCTGATTTCTCATGGTAGAAGTCATGGATACTTTTCATAGGCTACAGGGTATATGGATTTGCCATATCGAGTACAAGAATCCTGTTGCTTGTGAGGTCAACTCCTACTTGAGATCACCAGAGACCAAAATCTATAAACATTTTTACATGATATCAAATGATGAGAATCGTGGATACTTTCTCATACTATGGTGTGTGGATGCATAACATTGAGTACAAGACCCCTATTGTTCTTGATTGAGGTGTGTATTGCCACGTACAGTAGACTGACCTGTGATTATCATGCCATAGTGTAATTGTACATCGAAATAGTGCCTAAGGCCATTTATATTGTAACAGCTAATTCTGGTTAACAAGCAGAAGTATAGTACAATGAAGTCATCGAAACCTCGATGCAATTTGCATTCTGGTGAGTCAATATAGGGATGCTGCAGATGTGGGATAAATATGAGAATGGTAGCATGATTATATGGGAATACATTACAGATGTAGAGATGACTGGAATGATGGAAATGATGCTGATGACGGATATGAGGAATGGTGGGCACTAGGCAGCATGATTATATGGGGATACATGAACAATGTAGAGATGACTGGAATGATGGAAATGATGCTGATGACGTATATGGGAATGGTGGGCACTAGGTAGCATGATTATATGGGGATAAATGAACGATGTAGAGATGACTGGAATAATGGGAATGATGCTGATGACGGATATGGGAATGGTGGGCACTAGGTAGCATGATTATATGGGAATACATGAACATGTAAAGATGACTGGAATGATGGGGATGATGATGATGACGGATATGAGAATGGAGGGCACTAGGTAGCATGATTATATGGGGATACATGAACAATGTAGAGATGACTGGAATAATGGCAATGATGCTGATGACGGATATGGGAATGGTGGGCACAAGGTAGCATGATTATATGGGGATACATGAACAATGTAGAGATGAATGGAATAATGGGAATGATGCTGATGACGGATATGGGAATGGTGGGCACTAGGTAGCATGATTATATGGGAATACATGAAAGATGTAGAGATGACTGGAATAATGGGAATGATGCTGATGACGTATATGGGAATGGTGGGCACTTGGTAGCATGATTATATGGGAATACATGAACAATGTAGAGATGACTGGAATGATGGGAATGATGCTGATAACGAATATGAGAATGGTGGGCACTAGGTAGCATGATTATATGGGAATACATGAGAGATGTAAAGATGACTGGAATGATGGGAATGATGCTGATGACGGATATGGGAATGGTGGGCACTAGGTACTCAAGGTTGTGCTAATACTTGAAAGTAGCTGTACACTCGTTGTAGTGTGATCTGAATAAAGGTCGTAAACACCTTAACAATCGGCCTGAATCGGATGCTGAACAGGAGAAGCCTAAAGGCTTGTAACTTACATTTCCCTCCGGGTGGCTATCCAATTTGCAGCTTTGTTTACATTTTATTTACATGTTATGTATCTAGCAATTTACATGGCATTACTGTTGCAAGAAAGTAGACCGATTTCTTGACCAAAGATGTCGCAGAATGTTCTTCTTGGTCCATTTTCATGAACTAGGTCTAGAGAAGGTAAAGATTTTTCATGGTATTGTGTAGGACACTTTTAATGTCAATATTAGAAGTTGTGTCTATAGTATGCTTACACGACTGTTCAAAACTGCTTCCTTATAAACATTTAATGCAAAGTCAACCAATATATGTTATATTTTATTGTGCTTTTTTGCAAGACCAAGTATTGTGATTAGCTTTCATATATCACGACCGTAAAATCTTTCAATTATATTTGGTGACGTCACACTCGATGTAGGATTGTTTGCTTTCATGCTTACAAATTGTTAGACTTTCCACTCGACCATATCACTGGTTGTTAACCGATTGACTTATGGCTGATGAATTGATATACATTCTTATTTCTATACTGAACAGGGTTCTAGATACCTCCAAGTGTGTAGACCAACGTAGATCGACACTGTCGCAATTCACTAATGAAAGCAAGTCATATACTTAGCATCTTGATGAAACATTACATTTCCAAGAACGACCTTTAAAATAGTCACAGTTTGTACCAGTTAACTTAAAGCAAATAGGTGTGATGCCATAGGAACACACTTATAGTAAACTGTTTTGCTTTCCTCTATGTTCTCACTTTATTGTTTTATCCTTGGATTGGATAGGCTTAGTATAGAGAAGTGCGTATTCATGTATTAATGCATCCTTATTTTGAAGAAGAATATTAGATGTTCCCTTGAAAGAAAAAATATAAAACAAATTTGTAAGTATACACGCATCTATGACATCACACCTTCTTGCTTCGAGTTCACTTTACAGAACATGTAAAATAGATTTTCACCATATATTATCCTATAAATGTGTGAGTCGACGGACGCGAGGGAAAAGGGATATTCATGGACCCTTCTTAGGTGAAAGTTGTTTGTATGTCACTTTCTTCTCTAAAATATATTACACTAGTGTAAAGTTCCATATGTTTTCTTACCGCCTTCCTTATAAGGTTGATGATATTTTTTCTGATGAACATGTCGATTACTTGGCTAACACATATAACGGACGATAGTTAGAAGGCATGTGGAGGGTGGGGCGGGTGGGGGGGGGGGGAGTCGGTGTTTTAGTTATTGCAGATATAAAAGCAGTTATTTAACAAATGAAGACTCGTCAAAAATCTCTTTTTTCACAGTAATGTATGCAACAAATATTAGATATTCATTCTGTTTCTTAAAGTTACAAATTGACAATATTCTACTTCCAGTACACATTTAATTGGAGGCATTCCAGTAGAAAGACATACATCAAGGCTTCCACAGAGATTTTTTGAGTATGTATTGTTAAAAACATTTGAGAAAACTCTCAATTGATATTAACCAGTGGTTTTCCTGCTCTACCCCGTACAGTCATATAAGAATTTATAACAACAACAACAACAACAACCAATATATTGACAAACATACGTCACATTATCTTACTACAAAGCATTAACTTGTGTTCAACAGTTTCATTCAGTAACTATTAGGACTGATAAAATGGGAACAGAGTCACTTAGTGGTTTGAAACCATATGCTTTTCTTAGGAGACGAAATCCATATTAACATCAAATAATAACTAGACAACATCATGATGACCACGATTACGATGAGTCGTTGATGACAATGACGATGTCCATATTTATATATTTGAGAATTAAACGTGCGAGCGCGTGCGCATGCCCGTGCCCGTGCTCGTGTATGTGTGTTGTATGTGATTAGCTCTCAACTTCCTCCTAAAGCACAATTCCGATGAATGTGAATCTCGATGTGTACAGCTTTTTTGTGAGTTGTCTATGTGGCACATTACTTCAAAAACACCCCCCCCCCCCCAAAAAAAAAAAAAGTCGTGCTGGAAATTACAACGCAAATTGACTTTGCGGTTTACAAAAAAATTAGCCTAATTCACATTTAAATGGTCAGAAAGTTTCAAGCGTCCAATGGATGAAATTGTGAATTTTAAACTTGGAGAATGTGTGCCCAGGAAGCTGCCACTGTCTGTGTCATTGCGTAAAGAGCTCAAGTTACATACTTGTCAAGCAGGCAATGTAGAAATGAAGAGCCTGAAAATTATGAAACGTCAAAAGATTCATATTTAAATGATGATAATGATATAAAAGCACACAATGATGATATAAATGTATGCTACCGTATTCCATCACGAGCTCCCTCTGTAGAATGCTCACCACAGTGAACGTTATAATTGTGTACTTTTATACTGTTATCGATCATAGTTTTATAATCATTGTGTACTTTATGATCTTACCCTTCTTTTAATTATCGTAACACTTGTGGACCATTTGTTATTGCATATTGCTTCAGCATTATCCGCACCACCACTACCAGATAAAAAATAAAGTGCCGATCGCGATATTGGCCTCAAATTAATTTAATTCGTACCTCTCTACTGGGTATTTGTGCATTTGAACAGTAACCCGCTTAACATCCTTATGCTGATAGCCTAGTACTGAATGGAAAGTTGTTGGCTTGCTGCATCCTAAAGTTCCTTCATAGACAGACCTGCAACGTGACAATCAAAAAACGTTAGGATTCGTAGACTGCATGCATGACAGAATTTCACACTATTTGCTCAGTTCTAAGCGACTGAACAGACTTCTTGTCAACAGTTGGAGTTGGAGTTTTTGGGATTTAATTATTGTAAACGGACCTACAAGGTCTGTAGGTAAGCCTAACCATGTGTAACGTGAGTGACTGAATTATATATAGTCGCACTTACCTTGATAGGCTTACGCCTTTAATGATTAACATTGGACCTAGGTGAGATAATACATTCACATTGTTAGGCTAAGGGCGATAAGGAGTATCGACCGGTTGTAGGAATATTAGATCATGGGCTCATCCTTCTTTGAGCATGTCAAAGTCGAAGGCCATTAAAGTCACTTCGTCATTTACCCTTAAAATTGCAAAACTGAAAAGTGTTGACTTATCGTTACAAGGATTGAGATCAGCAAATGCGTGGATTGCTCTCTTGTTGTTCTATTGTAAAATTCTAGTTATAAAATTAGATCCCACCTGGACGACAACACATCTCAGCCCCCCCCCCCCCCACCCCCTACCGGTTGCGCACTTGTCATTGTGTACTTTTATGTCAAGTTTCACTGAATTTGACCTTTGGGCTCTAACCTTCACCTTTCGTTCTGAAGGTGTGCGAGGTTTATGTTTCCTATACATAAAGGGCACCGTCCTATGAAGTTTCTCGAAAATCGGTGTAAATATTCCAAGCATAAAACGAAGCTTTACTCGACTATTTACGGTATATTCTAAAATAACTGATTTTGGTAATATTCGAAGTTGTACTCTTGGCGTTCCACAGTAAGCAATATTGCTTTCAATTAGATTTTGTTGAACTCTGTATTCAAATGAACTCTAGCGTTTCCCGTGAAAATGCGACTTGTGTAGTTTGTCAGTCAAGATAAACGTGTGCAAGCGAGTGTAAGAGTGCATTCATTTTAATTCAGAGATAATGGAGTTTAAAAAAGAAACAGTTGCGTCTTCGGTAGCTACGCATGTGTACTAAAATTCTCTTCATATTCTTTCATCTCCTGTAGTACAGTCCTTACATTAAACTTACGAATGTTACAATACACGCAACTAAATACAAAATGACACACTACATGATATATATTTATGATATACTATACTATCAACAAAGTGCACTTTCAGATTGTTTCCACCACCAATTCCTTTTAGCATGTAAGGCACGTTAAATGTGTGCTTTTCCTGTTTGTAAATTCCAGAAACCTAGATCATATACCATAATTAATTAATCACAAATGTATTTAAAATATACTTATCTTATAAAATTTTGTTCGTTTGTTTACATATACGTTGTGCAGCGGGGGACAAATGATACGACAAACTCGCGGTAACTGGTTTCGTGGCACATATAGACGGATCACTATTACACATACTATTTACATGCTCCAGAAGGGTTTTAACACCTTTATTTATTATGTTTTTCGACCTGACCCTTATAGTTTGTAATACACCATCCATCTTGTATTATTTCCTTAAGTCACCTTATTTACAAACTTCAAGACAGATATGATTGGTAAGATTCCCGGAACCTACGGAAGCCATAGAAGGAACAACACATTGACGAATAACCGACATTGCAAAACGGTAAATTTCAGTTTTTTATGCGTTCTGCACGGTTAATAAATCTACCTTGTGACGTTTTGAGAAGAAGTAGACCTACTAAGTCTGCAAATCGACAATTTTACGTTTTTTCAAGGTATTAAGCATGGTGCCCATTTTCACGCATAATTATTTTCTTGAAAACGGTAATTTTCAGATTATTGGCGTTTGTCACGTGATAAATAACAAAAGTGCAAAGCGGTATTTTTCAGATTTTGACGTTTATACACTTAACGCATCTCGTCAAAACTGTAAACTTTAAGGGTGTAAATAGTCAGTGTGGTGTTCCTTCTGCGCTTCCGTAAAATCCCCCTCCCGGAAATGTAATCGGTGTCACTATCTCATATTAGAGGATTTTAACTCTCACGTGATTGTTTTTTGAAATAGCAATATAAAACTAATCAACTAATTTGCGTCATGACATGGTGTTACTTTCCTTTGTGGCATTATGAAACCTTTGCAAAGTAAACCTTAAATCCACCATGTCCGTGGCTAATTCTGTACTTCTGTACGAGCTGAATAGATGAAAAATTTAGACATCTCGAAACTATATATTAATACGTATTTGATATGTACATCAAACAGAACTTAACTTAACCTTAAGCAGAAATGTTATTGAATTTACAATACCCACCAACCTTTCATTAATGCACGGATAGTGATGTAAAAGGACTTGATCTTGCAAACGATAACGAACTCTGAGATATGACCCCACAAAACAATCAATTTAATCAATTTCACAGAATACTTGTTGTAACGTTCGGACTATTTTCCCGTAATTCATGATTAAGAAGTGATTTTGTGCAGCTTCATTACTGTGAACTTGGTAAAGGTGTGTTCTGCTATGAGCATGTGCAAAGTGTGTCTGTTATCATGTTGTCCTTTAGCATTTCTAACTTAAAGACGTAGGTCGTTCCTGCGAAGAATCCCTCGCGATTCTTTGTGTGGAGTGTGTGGATACAGTTTTCATTTCGTTCGATGTTAATACATTCGTCTCGTATGTGTGCCAGTGAGAGCATAGTGATTTATACGCACACTTTTTAAACGCAGTTGTGATGAATGCATAAACGAACGGATTAATCAAGCTATTTGAGTAAGACAATACAAGTATAAAGATAACTAGAGTGTTCGATAATTTCCAATTGGACGTCCAGATATGGTCGTAGTTTGGATCAGTCGCTCTCCACAATCGATGCATATTTGTTGGGAGCCAACAAAGGGCAAAGAGCATGACAACAATAAACACCATCCGGGTTATCCTCCTCTTGCGGTAGTTTGACCTGTGGTGGGCTTCAGCACTTTCAGTGCCACGTGATGTCTTCTGCCATACTTTAAAGAGAATGCCAAGGTAGCAACCAAATATAACCAACAGAGGTAACAAGTACGTCGAGGCAACGACAAAGTAGTGATGGACAAGACTCCAAGCCAGAGAATCAACCTTGACTTCACATCGATAGTGGTTGACATCAGTCATTATAAAGACTGGTAACTGCACAAAGATTGAGCCTGGGAAAGATAACATTATAAGAATGAGTTTATGTCACCAGTCATTACTGAAATAATATAGGTGATATGTGTATTTAGCGATGGAAAGAAATGCTTATTTGTGGTAAACGTAAGAAGAGTACAGGCATGGTACGCAAATCTACTTTTAAGAGTTGGTACTGTGTTGCACACGGTTAAGAAAGGTAAAGGGAAGTTACATGGTCGTTGTCATAATGTTACCTACTGGACATGGATTGAAGACCTAGCTTTCCAGGCAAAATGAATAGAGCGAGACATCAATTTGAGAGTAATGATCTCTATAGTTTATTAAGCGTCTCTCTGATATAAAGGTAAACTTACTTTAGAAATACAAAAGGAAAATCCGAACCAATTGAAGAAAAACTACTTCTGTATAGCACTAGCTCTTTCTCCTTTGTTCTTGCCAACCTCTGCTCCCCAGCAAGTCTTACCAGGTAAGTTTAAACGACAGTGTCTTTGTGACAATGGGCGACCATTTGGGCAAAAGAATACAACGATGACACAAGAGACAAACAGACAAGAACAAAGATGAAAAGGAACAATAATAAGAATGTAGATAAATGATATGACTGCGCGAACTAAATTAAAGTACGCCCCCACAATTGAAAGTTTTCCCCATAAATCAAAAGAAACGTTGGGACAGAATCAAAATGAACATTGGGACAGAATCAAAACGAACAGCCTCGTCTGCCTCTGCCCCCCCCCCCGGTTAAATATTCCCTTGTGGTCACAATAAAAACATAAAAACAATATGTCGTAACTACATTTCGTAATATAACACGGTCAAGGTAAGAGAAACAGTGGCATCTGTACTTTTTGGATCATAGGTGTTCGTTCGTTTCACGTGGACGTTCGTTTTGATTTCATGCGAAAGTCCTTTTGATTATGTTACATCTTCGATTTTATGGTGACGCCTGTTCTTTTTGTTCTGAGCACTTGTTCGTTTCGCGTGTGAGCGTTCGTTTTGATTTCGTGCGAATGTTCTTTTGTTTACAATACATCTTCCTTTTTATGGTTGGGATTGATACTTTTGTTCTGACAAGTGGATCAATTTTGACTTCCCGGTGCTCCTTGTTTATCCTTCGGTTGCATGTGTTTGATAGGTTTCGCTACATGATTTTCTTTTTCTTTCTCTTTTAAAGTGCAGCCTTTCACAATTTTTACATTGGTTTTAAATATCTTTGTTTCATTTTGCATATTTCTTCTTTTTCAATTTTCTTTCTTGTTTATTCGTTTCATCGTTGTATTTGTTCCCCAAATGGCCGCCCATATGTGACCATGTAACGCAACATGCATAAAAGCAAGGACAGTGTACACCTAGATCAGAGGTCACTGGAGTAGTACTATGGGCAGTTGTGTATTCTCTGCCCATCAAGGAGAACGTCTACGGATGCCTTTAGGTGATTCTTCCTTACAGCTGTCAACAAACATTCAACAAGAGAAAGTTGCGATTTACATTCAATATAAATAGGACACTAAGAGGTATAGGTTCAGGCTGAATTTACGCGAACAATACGTTAAGAGGTGCTAGGCAGTAATTATTGATGAATCACATTCCCTGTTGTGAGGGAACTTGCTATATTGGCATCAAAATGACTTAATACATACGGTCATATTAAACCAACCTTACTCTACATTCAGTAAGAATTTTTATTCTAAATTTGTAAAGTCAGCAGTTTAAAACTCGATGATGGAATCAAAATGACCTAATTAAATGTATTGTAGTTGTAAGCTGTCCTTTTGGAACTAAATTGCTGCAGTAGGGGCGGGGATGGGACACCCTCAAACTTAGAAATGTAAACCATTTACGTGTAATGCATGCAGGAAAATGTGAGATGTGCTATCCTAAAATATAATTACATATGACAAGAAAATATATGGACAGATTAATGCTAGCTGGTTATGTTGGAGCAGAACAGAAAAAATGTATTATGAAACGCTTTTGGAGTTTAATTTCTTGCAATACATATTTGCAGCTAACAGGAACAATAGATCAATGACATTTATAGGACTCTGTTACTAAGAGAAACGCAATGAATTTTGGGCTCCACAAACGTAGGGAAGAGATTAATGACAAGAGATGTCTTCGTTCCGACATTAACTTACTGCATGTCTTTGATGTCAGGTAGGGTCCACTTGTGATGGAATCAAACATGCCAAGTCGGTCTCAATATTTGAGCCGAATTCAGCGTAGTCTTACACCGATTGACGAAAGAGTAACAACACAAAAATTAAGAAAGAGGAAAAATCGTTCCCTTTTCCCCAGATTTGGAAAATACTTGGGACCCCGAAAATTGAATTCATCTCTAAATATATATCTGAGCTTTAAAATCGCACAAAGAGAACGAGAACTTATCTGCAAACTCTGCAACTAAAGTCCTCACACCAGGGCTTGAAATAAACTCCAGAGAAATCGAATTCCTCTCTCTCTAACGCGTTTGTACTTGACATGTACTTTAAACTCACTAAGAGAGAACAAGGCTGCAGCTTCCGAGGGCTTTGCCATCGGGACCTTTTCTAAGGCTATGAGATACATTCTATAGAATTTTTAAGTGTAATCCTCTTTTTGTCATTTTAATATGCTGCAGCTTCCGGGGACATCCCTTGTACCCCAACCATTAAAAGCGTCCAATCGTCATTACATAACAAATTGCCGCTTTTGTTTCTTTACTTTTGTAACGTTGCTCGGTCAGTTGTTGAGGTCGTTCTTCAAAATGCTAGTCGGCCTCGAATCGCTCTACCCTTTGTAAGATGGTGAATATACTCCTATGTTTGTGACATGTCTTAAGCTGTTTCAAGGAGTTTAGTAGGCGTTCACAATACTCTTACCAAATGCAAACGTAAAAAGGCTTTTCAACATGACTCCACGGATTCTGATTAAGGCTGAAGTTCATCAATGGCAAAAAACAATGCTAATGGAAGATATGCTAAATACTGCAAGCATGGGCGCCCGAGAAGGGGCAGGGGACTTGGGGACTTAGAAAAAAGAGAAAGAAATATATCAAAATGGAAGACAGCTTTCAAATACATTCCAGAGAAATTGTGTTCCTCCATGAAATTTAATTTGTTCGCGATGTACGCGATTTCCATTTTATTTTCGTTAACGATGACTAGAGTGAGCACGATAGGTTGGTTGAACTGTCTGAATGGAATGCTAACAATCGGTAGATGTACCGAGGAAACCCGTCTTTATGAATCAGAATTGAATCACTAACCGATTGGATTTAGGCAGTTAATGGAGTAATATCGATATTTTTCGCACACCAATCTGCAGCTAAAAGACAAGATAAATAATTGGGAAAATGTGCAAAGTCGCTCTAATCGAGTAGCGGTTCAGGTGATGTACTGTATAGGCTTATGACTCGTGTATACTGTATAGTATATCTTCGTAGCTCTTTTGCAGATGTTTATTTTAAATTTGTTGAGATACTACAGTATGCACCTAGCTGCTTTATTATGGTTCTGCTACATGTTTTACTTTGTTCATCCCTTACTTTTGGTGAAAAAAAGGCTAAATTTCATAATGCACACGAAACATAATATTCCAATTTGCAATTACGTAGCACCATGTATCTGCTTAAGTGCCTAACCGTTGTTCATAGAAAGTATTGATGTTGTAGATCTGTACTATGGAGACTTGAACAGCAATCAGAGTGAAATATGCGTTTTTGCCAGTAGATTTTTAGTCACGGTCGCCAAATAGCGAGAACTTTGAAAAGTATATCAGTTTCGAGGCCGTAAAACCATTAAAACATGATTTATCATGGAAGAAATCATGGATACTTTCATACTTGGTATATGGATTTGATGAGTACAAGAATCCTGTTGCTTGTGAGGTCAAATCTCATTCATAGGTTAAACTCTGAAAAGCCTTTTACATGATATCGAACAATGGAAATTGTGGATACTTCTCATACTTGGTTTGGGGATGCATCACATTGAGTACAGGACACCTATTGTTTTTGTAGAGGTGTGTATTGCCACGTACAGAAGACTAACATGTGTTTACCATGTCATAGTGTAATTGTGCATCAAAATAGTGGTTCGGGCCATTTATATTGTAACAGCTATTTCTGCTTAACAAGCGGAATTCCAATGCAATGAAATAATTGAAACCTCAATGCATTTTGCATTCTGGTTATCTCCTGATCTCTGAATGAAATATACTGCTAAAGTGTGAAGACAGTACAAATATGACATATTTCGTAATACGAGAGTAAACTCCCTTAGTCCATCACACAATACTTGGAACAAAATAGTTTACCTGTCCAAATGTACACGTTGACCAGCAGTGCCTTTCGTGTTGTTCTAGTTCTTCGTGATCGGACGGCGTGAACAATGATGTTGTATCGATCGATAGTCATAACAGTTAAGGTCAATGAAGTCGCCTGTACGCTGACCTACAAATAACAAGAATATAAAACTCGGTAATTACAGAAAATACACGGAAGAAATACAATGTGAAAATGCGACGAACGAAGTAACAACAAGGGCATGAAAAATACATCTAGTATCATACACTTGTATAGGGTTGCGGCACCCAAGTCCATCTTTTGTGAACTCGGACTCGGGTTACCTTGTCTCAAACTCGAAGTGCCAAGAGTTTATATCGAGACCATTATTTATTTATTGTTTGTATATCATCGCATTTGCAAGATGACGTGAACCTTTTTAAAGAAAATAAATTGCAACTACAACACTTTTTGATCATTAGTGGAGCATAAAAGTTCAGTATAAGATTTACTCCGCAGAAGCCAATGCATGGACTTTCAGCCAATGATACTGTCCCCAGTATCCCCCACACCTCTGATAATTGTATCAAGTGGTCTCGATTCCAATTTGGTTTCGATGATAGTCGTAACCTATGCACGACTTAGTACGTTATCCAATTATTTATCTTGTCTTTAACTGCAGATTGGTGCGCCACAAAATATCGATATTTCTCCATTACACTGTCTAAATCAAAGCCATCTTTTACGCAATGAAAATATAAGGTTGAAGGAGCATCTACTTTCCATTCGAGTGAAAAGTACGCTACAGCCTAGTGTGTCACATTCATATTCATGTAGCATTCTCTGCCAATCTGGGCCATTGTAGCATCTGCAAAATGTGTGTATGTTTCCATGTTTTCATCTTCCATATATGAGATCTTTGAGGAGGAGAGGCCATTTAAAATCTAAGTTAACGTTAAGCTTTAAATTCCTAAAAGTCTATTTGTGTACTCTATTATCTAAGTAGCAGAGTTCAAGGGGGAATTCCTTCCTACAGTACTTAGCTTCACTGAACACATCAAACATTTTAGAAAAGAACAAACGATCAAGGCAGGATGTGGGTAAGGGGGGGGGGTGGTTATGGTTACAGAGAAAGAAGGAATTCAGGAGTGAGAAATTGAGGAAGAGTGCATAGTTCACAGCCTGGACTCGGATTCGAATCTGTCGGACCCAATCCTATCACAGACAAGAAATTCGAAAATATATAGACAGAACTCGTAGTGAGATCGCCGTTGTAGACCCAAACACGGGACGTTTCACAAAAAGGCTTTCTTTAGGGAATTTGATTAACCAAATGTATATGGAAAGCAATTTGGTGATTGTCAAAGAGACAGCTTATCCATAAAGATTTCTCATCAACATTCTGAGCTTTATGTTCTAATAGTCTACTGTAGGATTAATACATCTCTTGCTCTTTACATGAGCAGGTTTACTGATAGTATATTGCAAATTTGTCACTGTTGGAATCATCTCATCTTTGTCCTAAAATTCTCATGCATTTCCAAACACAAAAGATTTTTTTAAATAACTTTTTATCTGTCGTTATCGGTAGGACTGGCGCCACCTCCTTGCCGGTCGCTAATAGCGAATACCTTGATATAAAACCAATTAGTCTACGTATCACAACACTCGATTATATAAAATAGAGAACACCACAGACTTTAAAGAATACATTTATTACCAACAACATTGCGGAAAATGACATTATTCGAAAGCCATTTTACTGTCATCTTCAGGATACAAACTAATACTGAACAAGTAATGGTAACATATGGCTAATATCAATAACACAAAGTGAATGTACATGAATTCAACAGAGTCAATTCAACAGAGTCAATTCAACAGAGTCAACAAAGGACCAAGATTAATGTATGTCGTCGAGTTACAGAGACAATTCATAATCATGGACGTTAAATATGAATGTAAGAGACTGACTTCGGTCAGCTTGCGGCTTTGATAAGCCAATGAGGCTTCTTCGCGAGTTCCTGCTTGCAGGAGGATCTAAAAAAATACATACATAATTACATACATATCAAGCTGTTGGTTCGTATTATGTTTTATCCCAGTTAATGTGGAGGCTTTGTTTCATCCTTTTATGTAATTTTTATCAAACGTTCTCTTCAAACCATCAAACAATACCCTTGCCAGGACACAATTTATTTTGAATTTGACCATATAATCTGTATTAATTTGGAGTTTGAGTGTTAACTAAGTACTTAAACGTGTAACAAATCACATACCTGTTCCTATTGTGCGACATAACACGACCATCTGCACTGTACCATGGATGTCTCTATGGCAGCAGACCGGACTACAAGTATGGAAAAACAAACCGATAAGTTTTTGCATGCTCCAAAGCAATGCTCCAAAGCATTGCAGACCCTATATTGGAGACTACCTGTGATTTTTGCAGTATAAAATACCATATCCAGTGCGCGGGGTTAAGGAAAGTTCCCGCCAAAACTAAGTCGTGGATC
>JAIPMN010004770.1:0-13391 GCA_020650975.1 Apostichopus californicus
TTTAGTGTATTTATATGCTTTGCATTTGCCATGATTGATTCATTTCACGAATAAGGGGTTAATCAACGGTCTAGCGTGCGTTACTCACAGGATTAATGCACGATCGGGGGATAATGCAAGCGATGCACGAGGGCGGAGCCCGAGTACATCCAGCGATAGCATTAACACCCGGAGTGCATTAATCATGTGAGTAACGCACGCTAGACCGTTCATTAACCCTGTTCATTCATACACTACCATTTGTGTGGGGGAAAAATCATAAAACAAAACATTTTTGGTTACATATAACCAAAGATTTATTAAAGTGATGCCCCGTAATTTTACCGTGCGTTACTCACAGGATTAACCACGGTCAGCTGACCTGAATGGACCAATAGGATTTAGGAATCTTTACTAAGTATGAATGAACAACAGCTATTTAACTTTTCTCCTTTAAACCCAATTTTGTAATCAGCAAACCCTTTAAATTAGCTGAACAAAGTTTCCAGTTGAGGTGGACTCAAGAAAGAATGATTAAATACTGTTGCTAATATCGTAAACTGCCAATTTATCACTGACATGATGTAATAATAAGTCATTTATTAACCTCTGTCAGATCAAAAAGAAAATGTGAAGGGTTGTTAAAGTCTTGCCTTAAATATCTTGTTATGTACAAAATACTGTTGGTGTAGCCAAGACTTTGTCTGCATGTTACAGCAGTTTTTGCCCTTTATTATTTGTACTTTTTTTTCCACAGTGTTATTTATTTGTCCCATTCTCTCGTTTTCTGAGGTAGAGAGAGCTAAAAAGCAAAAGGAATGTTATCAATGATCGTACCTGGATCCTTCAATCTTAAGTTAAATAGTTTTTAGACCGATGTTTTTATATTTTTATCTTATTTTAGGCCTCTGGAAATATTATTTGCTATCTGACAGATATTTAAATATACTCTTAACTTTATTCTAATGTGATTCATTACAATTACAGATATTTTTGGCTCTGTTTGCCCTTATTTTTTCTTTTTTCTCTCAAGGTGACTTGCATTACTTTGTTATTCCTTTTCATGGCTGAAACATTTCTCTCTCTCTCATTTATCTTACAGTTATGTCTTCTTTGGATGTTGCCAAGAAACAGCAGGTCAAGGCTAGAGAAGCCATTAAATTTTTAGAGAAGGAATTTCAAAGAGGAAACAAGTAAGTTATGCCGTACTCTAAAAGATGCCTAGGAACGTCGGAAATGTACAAAAATTCATTTCTTGAATAATGGTTCTGTGACATCTCATTCAATACAAACAGTGAGTTTATAAAGTTGGAAAAGACGAGAAAGAACACTTTATGCATGTTACCGTGGGAACTAAGTGTGCTTAATTTCAGTAGTCTAGGATATATAACGACGTATTTTGTCAAGCAAACCTGAATGGAATCATTGCATTTATACACAGGCATGAATGCTACTGGACATTAATGGATTTGTGGTATAGCCATAGAGAAGGCAAAGTGACTCCATAGAAAACCTACATAGAGGATATTACATTTATGGTTGTAAAAATGGTAGCTGTAATAAAAATTGGAATTGAGGCAGTTATGTGGTAATCTTTAGACAGTCTGCTAAAATTGATAAATTACTAATTACTGACTCCACGGTATCTTACAAAAGAGGATATATTGATTTTGCTGGTTGTTAATCTGTTACTTTTTGTACCAAACCTAAAGAAAGAATATGACATTTCTGGTTGTAGAGTGCGACTTTGCATTTGCTGTTAACTGATTATATGAATGAATATTGTAATAAGTCGTTCACACTCAAATCCCATCCCTAACCCCACCCTGACTCCCACCCCCCCCCCCCACATCAGACCAATACCACTCACTCCCCTTATAGTTTTATTCTCCATTGTTGATAAACACAAGTTGTGTGTGCGTATTGTTTTCGATCAGGTGATCAAACACAAAAACTCTCGTAATTTTGTCATAAAAGGATGTGTGGACAGCTTGAATTTCAGGAAACTTTTTTATGTGTTTACACAACACAAGGATGTTCTTATAGGTGCAAGGAGAGACAAATTGCCATATATTAATATTGTTTTAACCTCGTTCTATCAGCTTGATTCGTGAAGCAAATTTAAAATCGAGGGGAAAAGCTAAAACAGTTTTCAAACTCACCGATAACAAGTATTATGTAGTTATGTATTATGTAGTAAAAGAGAAGAGATTGATGTTCAAGCAAAAATTGTCACTCTGCAAGAAACAGGAAATAAATTAGCTGAAGACTATAAAGTCAGCATTTTTTTTATTATCAGACACTGTAAAACTGGCACAATAATGTAATGTGTGTAAAGCTATATGTATGGATCTGACTTTCTTTTCTTTTGTGTTTAATCTTACTAACTTTATTACTGCTCAAAATAGTGTCATACAATCAGGCAATGAGAAGCAAATTCAAACAAATTCCTGCAGTGGAGATAATTTGACAGTTAAAAATTGTGTGATATCTACTATCCAAAGAACTATTAAAAGTGGTGCCTTATCGTTTGAGATATTACTGCGTTGTCTGTTTGTATGTGGTTTGGTCTGTCTGTGCATATGTCAGTCTGTCTGTATCTGCGGTGAGCCTCAAGGGCAAGCCATGTCTACATATCCCAATGTCTGACTTTGTGACTAGAATAATACTTGAGCATAAAGAGTATTTATAACTGGAAGGATCAAAACTCATTGAAAATTATCCTCATACGAAATATTAAGATAAAGGGACTAAAACTTGTATGTGTTTTGGAAATAGAAATTATAATTTGAGTCTTTGTGGAAGTAGACATGTGGAAGTACATTAACAAGTGACGGTACAGAGATCTCTTGCAAACAAAACTTATGTTCTTGTGTCTCTCATTTGTTATCCTGGCACGTAGTAGATATTGAAAGAAGATTCGTTTGTCACTTCAATTTCCTGTTCGTTAATTGCAAGGAGAGGACTTGTGCAAAAGTTACCAAGAAGGAGAAAATAAATAGCCTTGTATGGAGGGTAAGGGGGAGGGAAGGGCTGGATGGACCTTTAGAACAATGCATATAGCAGTATATTGCCTCTGTTCATTTATTTTCTTTCATCACCCTTGGGTGTCCTGCAAAGCACTTTTGACATTTTACATGCTAAATTTGCATGATACAGGGGAGCGTATCTGTCAAATGAAGGTGGGTATCAAAATAAACATAGACTGTTGGTATGGGATTCATGCTTTAAAACCACTGTCCAGATTAGGAATTCTTTCCACAAAGCTGTGGTCGATTGGATAAATGCTGAGGTCTTAGAGAGCAATGACACCTAGCGATTGGGAGGTTGTGGGTTTTAGCCCTGGCTGTCTAAAGTTAGGTAAGGGTTTTTTTTAATCCAGGAGAAAACCATGGCATTCCTATCTGAAATGGTTTAAAATAGTCCATGGTGAGTCAAAACTGTTAATTGGATAGCCACGCAATGTGGAGTGTAAATGAATATACAGTAAGCCATAAGGCATTTAACACATGCAAATGTGGCTGTGAGACATTGTAAAAATAACTGCCTTCTGGGGCTGATGTTATAATTAAAGCTATTTTGCTTTAATTGTACAGGTACATTAAGGCACAGAAGGAAAAGGAAATGGTGAACCTCGATGACAAGAAGAAGGGTAAAGAAGACAAGCTGGTCAAGTGAGTGTGTCTTATCATTTATCATTGATTATCAGATTGATACCGGTGGAGAGGGATGGGTGGGGGGAGGGGTCAAGGGGTGACCGTTCATCTCCCCCTTAGAAGAAGGGTAAAGAAGGGTAAGAAGGGTAAAGAAGACAAGCTGGTCAAGTGAGTGTGTCTTATCATTTATCATTGATTATCAGATAGATACAGGTGGAGAGGGATGGAGGGGGGAGGGGTCAAGGGGTGACCGCTCATCTCACCCTTAGAAGAAGGTTAAAGAAGACAAGCTGGTCAAGTGGGTGTGTCTTCATCATTTGTCATTGATTATCAGTATGATACCGGTGGAGAGGGATGGTTGGGGGGAGGGGTCAAGGGGTGACCGCTCATCTCCCCCTTAGAAGAAGGGTAAAGAAGACAAGCTGGTCAAGTGAGTGTGTCTTATCATTTATCATAGATTATCAGATTGATACCGGTGGAGAGGGATGGAGGGGGGAAGGGGATCAAGGGGTGACCGCTCATCTTCCCCTTAATTATAAAGATATACAGCTGTCAGTGATTTAAACTGTGCACCACAAGTTCTTTTCAATCTTCATTTCCCTGCCCCTTCCCTTCCCCTCCCCCCCATCTGCACTTTCTCATAAAAAAATATTTTCCTCTGTCCAAGGGTAATGTAATAATTTACGGATTCTGACTTCATAATTATCTGATCTGCTTAATCATTTTGGAGTTTTTGGTCAGAGATAAGGAAGGAAGGTGTGTTAAATACTATAAATGTTCTATCTGGCCAAAGGGAAATTAAGAATATTCAAGTTCATATGTTCAATTAGACATCAATGATAGGGGGTGAGGGGTTGGGAGTGGGTGTTCAATACTGTAAATATGTTCAGCACCAAGGCCCTAGGAAAAAAAGAGGAAACATGGATGACATGGTCTTATGAGGCAATTTGACATCAGTGATGTTGCGTGGTTTGCCATCAGTGTAGCCACCAACCTGCCATCGTTTCTGCCTCCCATCGATGAATGTCGGGTGGATGTTAGAGACTCTTGTTGCAGCTCTCTGGTTTTGTTAAATATCTTGTATATTGTAACGTATCCTTTCATTATTCTGGCATCAAGATGTCTGCTTGAATGCTGATAGAGTTAAACCGCCATGAGATAAAACGTTCTGCCCATCTCCGTTTCCTTGGATGTGTAGATCATGGTCCTCTTAATGCAAATGCAGATGAGTGCCTCGTTCGATAGTAACCAGAAGTATTGTCTGTGATTTTTTGATTTTGGATGGAGTCGTGGTGGCCTACCCCTGCTCCCTCCCTCTGTTCCCTGCTCCCCCCTTATTGTCTGTGACTTTTAATTTTGGATGGAGTCATAGTGGCCTACCCCTGCTCCCCCTCCCCTTCAAAGAAAAAGAAGAAAAAAATTGACTCCCGTAAGATGAAATAAAAGTGTCAGACTGGAAATCACACCAATATCGTATCACTCAAGACCTCTGAGAACGTTGCTTTGGCCTTTATCAAAGGTTACTATGCTTTCTTCATTCTTTCAAAGATTTTAGTGCTTTTTGAAGTTTCACAGTTGTTAATAATTAAGAAGAACAAGACCTCCCATGACATATCTTCATTAAGAGTTATATACTGAAAGGACAAGCTCAGGGCGTATGCATCCAAAACAATTAACTGCTTTAAGCTGCCTACGCTGTTTCCTTTTGTTTGTAAACATGATTGATTATTTTTTTTTATAAGAAGGAAAGTTAATCCAATTTCAAATTGTAGATTGCAGTGAAAGTGATAATTACCGTTTCACTTAAATTACCCTACACGTGAATTGATGATGAAATCATTATTCTTTCACTTCCTTATCATATCATGTAGAACTTTGGTTACCTGCCAGACTATTCTTATCCCAGGGTTCCTAGCATATCCAACATCCAACATCCAACCCTTCAAATTGTATAATGCTGGACACGTATTTCAGAGCAAACTTTTTAAGGATTTTTCTCTGGTTGTCCCTCGGACATATCAGGACTTACAATTTGGTCGTCTGAACGGTAAATTTGGTTGTCTGAAACAAAACGTAGCCAAAAAATGGAAAATGTTCAGTAAGTTTACTGTAGGATGTACACTGTAGGAAAGAGAGAGATGTGTAGGTTGGCGAACAGAACCGCAGCTTTTAGGGTGATAGCATATTTATCACTTTACCTATCTGGGAGTAGGCCCTGTTTTAGCTATGATCTGTGAATCTGCAGTTGACGTAAACAACTAGTCCTCTGCGGGACAACCTCCAAATCGTCTCAGTAGCTTCACTTTCTCATATTTTGTAAATTTCTGAAGTTTCTAAACTGTGCATTACCAAAGGAGGCTGTTCAGTAAAGTAACAAAAGTAAAGACAGTAACTTAATTCATAAACAGGAAATATAATTCATAGGAAAGATAGCTTACTAGAGGTCATCAACAGCGCAGACACACGTCTGCAGTTTTCGTAATGTAACTGAAACTTTTCTTCCCATTGAGTGTAAAGTGGAGTCACTAAAGCTTGTTACAACTGACAGATGATAATAAGTGTAAAATTCCATAAATTTACTTTCCTTTTAGTCAAACCATTATAGTCGTGAGGAAGGTAATTGCCTATGACTTCAGAAGTTAAAAAGGCCCAGGTTGAACTTTGATTAGTTGGTGTATCACAGTATGCATGGAGGAGCAAAACTTACAGTATTAGTAGGACTAGTTACACAACATTTTGTTTATGTTGAGTTTGTTAGTAATGTAGATACATGTCTGTCTCAGTCACAATTTTTTCTTCTCTTTGCCCCAATATTTTTTCCCCCCTTTCCTAAATTTATCCTTTCATTTTCAGAATGGTATACTGGACAAGCTGTTTAGTAATTAATTGTTACTAAATGTTTATTTGTTCAAAGTATCTAGAAGTGTGTCTTAATTGAATTCCACTTGTAATGTTTTGAAGACACGGTCTGCATTTGAAGACCAAAACATGCTTCATATCACGATTTCAAGTGGATCATGTAAAGCAAATGTTTTTTTGAATGGACGACCTCTTTTGCGAAAGTTTGGTGAAACAATGGAAACCTCAAAGGATTAGTCCTTTCCCCAGATGCTTTCTGGTACCTAACTAGTCGGTGTAGTACCTTGTGGGAGGGGAGAGAAGATTTAACCAACTTAAAGTTTGTTTCTTAACTCTTTTACCAATCGATAATGTCTACAAAACTTCCTGAATGAATAGAACAACACTTGTTGTTGACATAATTATTGGCTACATTTGAAAAATCAAAATAATGTTATTTTTTGTAAAGTTCGCAAGGTTGTTTTCCTTCAAAGTCTTTGAAACGTTGTTTTGAGATTTACGACGTGAAACACAAGGTTCCTTCTCGGTGAAATAAGAGCTATGAAGAAGTTCTTGATATTAATAAAGTCAATATAGTTTAATAATACATATAAAACCTGTAGTTTTCCTCAGGTCATAAATATATATATATCCTACTGAGTCTACTGACCAAGTCATGTGGTATCCCATAACTGACTGCCCCTACAACGTTACTGAGAGATCGTTGTGTGGTTTACGAGTTATCAACTTTTTAATCCCATGACACCAACTTTTGTGTGCCACAAATTCAGTGCAATGTGTTACTACACCTTATTATACCTTTTGAACGGTTCATACTTCATTTCCTTGTTTCGGTTGCACAAACAGCTTACCAGGTATAACCTTTTCATGTCACTACTTCCCCCTTTCTTGTAGGTCCTTTTATAGTCTCGTAGAGTGTGGAGCTCACTTTGCCGAACAGGAACCTTCGGTTGGGTCAGTCAAGTCGTCGTCAGGTTTAGTCGTGATTCTAACGGACACCGCCTTCACCAGATACCAAAACCCAGCCTTGCAGTATGCCATCAAAATGGCTAAAGAGTATGGTGTGGAAACCTGCCATGTGGTCGAATTTCACAAGAAATGGAAAGAAATCAACTAACTGAAAGAGGAAGTGTTATCCATTTGGGGGGGGGGGGAGGTTTAATGTTATAATGTTTACCCCAGAAGCAAGAACTATTGCTTTATGTAAAAAGGATTGCAGATCTGTATTCCCTACTGTACCACACAAGAATGTGTTAAGCAGGAAACAGTTTCCTAGAAATTGAGCATGTGCTGTTGAAATGAAAATATAAGAAAAACAAAGAACATTAATGACAGGATGTTCAATGGAGAAAAAAAAAAAAAATTAGGGAATATTATATCTAGAAGTTAATCCAACAACAGAAAGCTGACTAGGAAATGATATTAAACAAATATGAAAAGAGGAAAAATATGGTAGCCTAGAAATGGGATTTTAAACCAGTGAGCTCAGGAGATTATGAGACCTTACACTATATCTACTGAATATTTGATAGCAATTTAGTCTATTGCTCAGTGGTTACATGCTATAATACAGTAAGTACATCGCACAGAGTAGAGGGTCTTGCACATTAAGAAAAGAAATGATTAAAAACTGCATAAACTTCTTTGACTGTGGGAAAAGAAACAAAAAGAAGAATAGTTGTGTATTGGTTGATAAATTTTAGGTTGAACAAAATGCAAATATTTTCTCAAACATCACATATAACTTGTTGTAAGCACCTGGTTTAGTCTCACTACTGGAATCGCATTACTGTATTCAACTTCCACCAGATTCTCACCAAAAAAAATGGGTACAAAACTCCTCATGGACTACCCTGAAGAACCTTTTTAAACCTCCTAACCTATCTCTCCCACCCCCCCCCCCAACCCATTCCATCAGACCCCAAAAATAGTAAGGTGTTAACAGCTCAGTGGTAACAATAGGCAATGTGTGCCTTGATTGTTGTATGCAAATTACGCTAGCTTAGGTATGTCTGCTCTCTATTCATTCCGTCTGTGTTGACACTAATGGTACGACCTAAGCATATGGTTTCTGCTTAAGTGTGTAAAAGCATAAGAAGGAAAAGAAACCTGCTTTGATTGAACAGAATTATGCAAATATAACTACTGTTTGTCTATGACTTCTGTGTTATTAATCCATTATTTTCCTGTATGTTGCTGTTCGATTAGCTCATTGACGGAAGGAGGCGGTGAGGGGGAGTGATGGGGTTCCAGGATGTGGTTGCAGCTCTATTCAGTGACATACTCCAACTTAGATATGTTTTGACCATTAATACTGACTTAACATGTAAAATTGTTCTGAAAGATATTAAATTGAGAAAATCATTACCAGATACACTCTGACGCATTGCAAATTTGCATTTCCATTCTTCAATTCAGTGTGTTAGTGTCAATTTATCATTGAATTGGTGGAAATGCATAAAATTTGCATGGTAGATTCAACGTATATAAATGGTACAGAGTAGTTGTTTACAATCCTAGTACATCATGTGGTGCCACACTCTAGCAGGCTATTCAGTAGGTAGACAACTTTGCACATATAGCGAAGATTAACAAATTTATCAAAGCTAATCAGTGTCTTAATATCTTCCTTCAAACTCCTGTTATGATTGCTAAATGTAAACTCTTACCTTTGTTAAAGGTAAACTCTTGAGTGAAAATAAACTCTTCAAAATGTACTCTATCAAATTAGCTGTTCATTTTCTGAAGGCAGAAGGAATGTTTGCAGTCATAAATGTTTGTAAATATGTGAGAATTTATTTTCAATTGATGCCATATCTTGTTGAGTAAAAGGACCCTTTTGCAGATTGTTGTTGCATTTGGTGGAAGTCTAAAATCTGATTTTAGATCAATCCCAAATCTGGTCAGCGGAAAATTTATGCTAAAATACAACTTGACTGAACTCAAGAATTTGTATGTATATTGTTTGAAGGGGGAGCAAGAACCTCATCGGTTATTACTGATGGTCAAATATCAGTTCAGGTCAAGTGTCAACTGAGTTCATTGTCTGGAAAACCTTTCGAACACAATACCTCCAACAAGACAGCCTGTTTGGACTGCACAACCTTGTGGTTGGTACCCTTGAGCAAGTACAGAAGTTCCTTAATATAAATCGTTTTAATCTGATCTAACTATGATTTTATGCCCCTAGTAGTAGATCTGGCCCAGATATAGTTATGTCACCATTTGGCCCCTTTTGAAGTGATCATTTTCCTTCAATATATTCACTGGCCCCCTACTTGACTGAAGTCCTCCCACCCAAGCTCATCATGTCTACTAGTAGGTCTACTTAAACCAAATTACTACACGATCGGAACTAATCTAGCCAACAATATTACATTCTATTTGGGGAGAGGGGGCCAGGGAGGGGTAGTGCAGGAGTTTAGTGCAGTATATGTGGATGATTCTGAGACACTCAGGACTAGACTAGAAGCAAGTAAGATGTTAGATACATGCAGGCCCATAGCCAGGCTGGGGCAGTTCCCACCCTCACCCAGTGCAGACTACTGTGCCCCTCCCCATTGCTTGTGCCCCTCCCCCTCCCCAACTGATCATCCCTTGCTACGGGCTTTGCCACATAAGGGTACACCGATAACGAGACGCAAATGATAGACCAGCTTTTGACAGTATTGTTTCTCAAGGATGAATGAATCGCTAAACGTGCTCTTTGCGACTTCAAAAATTTCCTACACAGTGTTGCCCTCTCGATGGGAAAATGTTACCACGGAAGCAAGCAACAAATAACTTGCTTTTAAGTCTCGTCCCGACCCTTGCTGCTCTAAACTTTCAACATGCCCATCACATGCACGTCGTGGCATAACCGTATCACGATTAGGAGAAAATTGTGGGAGGAGCTATAAATGTGATTACAGGGGTTAAACAAAGTGTTCAATAAATTTGTATTGTCACGCAGCCGGGGTGAGATAAATGTGCTGATATCGTTTATGCAAAAATAGGCGCATAAGCGTAACCATTTCCATTCAAAGTTGCAGTTGATTCAAAATTAAATCCGGGCTTGAAAACCAAACTTCATTTCACGTAACTGATGCACGAATAACCCAAATTGCCTTACAGCATCGCCTTACATCTGAATGTGCATATCATATAGGCATTCATCGGTTATTACATCGCCTGCCAATAACATACAATCATTTGCCATTTTGTTACCCTGCCATATATATATAATAATAATAATAATAATAATAATAAGTTTAACCATTGAAAAACACATTGCAAATTATATTTCTTTCAGTAGGTGCCCGAAAAATTCTCAGCATATTACCCGAATTTTTTCAAACATATTTGGTTGGGGGGGGGGCGGCTGCAGCCCCAGCCCCGCCTCCTACGCCTATGTATATATATACATATAACATGATTTGAGCGAATAGCGGAGAAGCGAAAACTTAGAAATTCTCATTTTCCAGTCCAATATTTTGAAGGTTGGTTGTACTTAGTTCGACTTATGTACTCAAGTTTGATCAGGGACTACGAGGTCGGACATCAAAGTAAGTAATGTTATTTACAGAAACATACGTGGCAAAAGAAGAGCCCGTCGACTTGATACTTCAAAGCAATATTGATCCCAACAGGGTCTGCTATTAACCCTTTGTTGGAAAGTACATCATTTATGGAGCTAAGTGTAGAGTAGCAACCAATCAATCCGCGTTTCCTGTGCTTACATGGAAATGAACCAAACTGACGTGAGAAAAGGCTAATAGCCTCTTTTCCCGGAAATTTAAGCTCCACCCCTTTACTACGCAGATCCTCTAAAATTCACGGAGATGGTGGGATTTAAAATATGAATAATCATATATGAATATTTACTTTGAATGTTTTCTTCCGCTGTGCTGAACTAGTAATACATTTACATACGAATCTGCGAAGGTGCACTACATGTATAGTGCACGTACCACAGGGTTTGTTGAAGTCAAGTAAATGATGGCTTGTTAGGGAAAATGGCTTCCCGGCTGGAGAACAGGACACAATATGGCCTTTTGAGCAGTGGATATTCTGGTGCCGACAAAACAATTTTACAATTTAAGCTAACCGACTCTTCCCTCAAAAGTATAGAAGAATATTTAAAAGCGAAGGTAAGTTTACCACGATCTCAAAATATTTCAGTGTTCGCCTCGCATTGGCTGATACTGTAAGTTGCATTGCCATTCACGTACACAATGATAGAAATATAACTCAGAACTGATCAACTCACCGTACACGGTAGTGTTTCAGTTGCTCAGCATTTCCACCTCCATATGGCATGTTGTGTTACATAGAGAATGTAATAGGCAAGCTATGTAAGACCGGTTTAACTGACGGATATTTCGTGCCACGTGTCTTTCTTTCTTCATAGTCAGCAGCCCAAGGTTCTCTAAGATATTTCACGTATTATTCCAGTGAAATGAAGTGACTTCTAAGACATGAATTCAAATAATATAATTATAGCCTAGAGTAGGCTAGGCTTGTATGTGAGTTGTACTTGGCACATTCCAGTGATTTCCTTGAATTGACTTCACTAAGTCTACATATCAGTTCTTAATTTCACTAAGAGGATTAGGATGGACAAATTTTACAAAGTTCTTCAAACTAGTTGTGGGACTTTTAATAACTCATAACTAGTTAGTTTAACCCATTTTGCTTGGCAGTGCTTTCAAAGAATTTTTTTTTGAAAAGCTACAGCACTGTTATTCAAATGCTTTTGAACCAAAATTTAAATATTTGATATTATATCTAATTGAATCAGATTCGATATCATCCAAGTAAACTGTGGCTACCATAGTGTTTTATACATGTGCTACATTCCCTTATTGGGGGAATGGATAAGATTCACAAATTGATATCATCTTCAATTACAATTTCCTGTACAGTTCAAGTAACATCTGGATAACCAGAGGTCACAAATTTTGACAACACATAGGCCTGGTGGCGGACAGGGAGTGGCGATTTCTTTACGCAAAGTGCAGAAGGAATGTACTTCCAATTGTCCACTATGTTAATTTATCACTATCCAAGATGTGAAATTTGTGTTAATGTCATATTGATCATCTCATGGCATGTGGCCTTGGAGTCTACAGATAGGCATATATACACTGCACATATATGCCAGTGTCAGTGATGATATGATATTAGTGCCGCATATTATGAACAATTGACCTCTGAATTGCTACCTTAAGAACATAGTTTAGAGGTTATGCAAGGCTCTATGTCTTTTCACCTACATAGTGTTACTCAGTGGCACTTGAAGAATAAGGCCACAGCTTTTGTTCACCTTATCAGCAGATTAGGTTTCTAAAACCGATATTTCAAGGACTAGAAAGATAACTCAGTGCTACATCTTGTAACCTCTTGTAGTGTACTTATAAGAATTCCTCTTTGTGTAAATTTTGGTTGAATAATGTCTTCTTTCAAGAGAGGTAAATTTCTCATTTCAAGAGGAAAATTGATGCAAGCAAAATAGTTTACTGACATAGCTAACTTGGTCATGTGAAGGTCTTTCCGTAACTTATGTAGCAGATGTTGTGTACATGTTTACAGACACGTATGAAAATAACAGAGTATTATGCAGGAAATTTAGTTTGGACTTTATCTTGGGAGACTGATTATTGCATGCACAGAAAAGCAAATTGCAGTACATTGGATGTTGAAATTTAGAAAAAAATTAATTGTTCAAATACTTCAATGTACGTAATAGAAAATCACCCATGTACAGTAACAGTATCAAACAGGCCATTTTTCTTTTATGATGTATACATTTTCTTGCACGGTCTTTTCAAGTTACAGTATTTCTGCAACCTTAAACTTATTCCCACTAGGAATGTTGCATTGTTTTCATTGTTCCTCATAGTAAGTTACCTTTTCTTT
>JAIPMN010004771.1:3986-14446 GCA_020650975.1 Apostichopus californicus
AGGGCGGGGGGGGGGGGAAGGGGGTGCAGGAGGGGGGCTACCGTCATGATCTCGTCTGATAACTGTCCGCCTCTTTGTACAAAGGCATCTTGGCAACTTCCAATTTATTTTCTACTTTGTAGGATGGATACAGCCCGCTGCGCATTCCTACTCTTCGATTGGTCCCCTTGGAGTAACCGTCCCAGTGGTTGCCGGCTACACCCACTAGGTCTCCGGGTTGAAAGGCAATTTCCTCAGCGTTTTGAGGTTCGTGGGGATAAATAGCTACTTGGTTGTGACCATTCTGGCCACCAAAATAATAAATGTCATCTAAGGAATGGAAGTAAGAGGATGCATCTGCATGCAGGTCCTGCATGAGCTCATACCCTACTCTACAGACCTGGAAAAAAGAAGGGAAGAATGAAGAAGAGCAAAAGTCAGAATAAAAATGAATCAAATAAGAGATGAATAGAGTGAAAAGGGCCATCATATGCAACTTTCAAGTTTCCAAAAGTACAATCATGGAATAGCTGTTTCCCCAAAAGTAAAACCACAAGAAATCGGTAGGTTACAACAGGTGGGAACTTACTCAGAAATTTATCGACAATGTCGTAGTTAAGTCAACAAAATATTTTGAAGATTTAATTTTTAGAAAACCCAAATTTTTAGAAAAACCCAAATTCCAAAAACCAAAACCCAAACCCAAATCCAAAACCCAAAACCCAAACCCAAATCCCAAACCCAAAACCCAAATCCTCTTCATGTTTATCCCGGCTTCCCAAAGATATATACTGAGGTAGAACAGGATATTATTGAGGTAGAACAGGATATTATTGAGGTAAAACAAGATATTATTGAGGTAAAAAAGGATATTATCGAGGTAATACAGGATATTATCGAGGTAAACAGGATATAATCCAGGCAGAATGATATTATGGAGGCAGAACAGGACATTATTGAGGTAAAACAGGACATTATTGAGGTAAAATAGGATATTATTCAGGTTAAACAGGATATTATTCAGGTTAAACAGGATATTATCGAGGTGAAACAAGATATTTTCAAGGTTAAACAGGATATTATGGAGGTAAAACAGGACATTATTGAGGTAAAATAGGATATTATTTAGGTAAAACAGGACATTATTGAGGTAAAATAGGATATTATTCAGGTTAAACAGCATATTATCGAGGTAAAACAGGATATTATCGAGGTGAAACAAGATATTTTCAAGGTTAAACAGGATATTATGGAGGTAAAACAGGACATTATTGAGGTAAAATAGGATATTATTTAGGTTAAACAGGACATTATTGAGGTAAAATAGGATATTATTGGGGTATATCAGGGCATTATTGGGGTAAATCAGGGCATTATTGGGGTAAAACAGGACATTATTGAGGTAAAACAGGACATTATTGAGGTAAAACAGGACATTATTGAGGTAAAACAGGATATTATTGAGGTAAAACAGGACATTATTGAGGTAAAATAGGACATTATTTAGGTTAAACAGGACATTATTCAGGTAAAACAGGATATTATTCAATTAAACAGGATATTTTTCAGCTAAAACATGATATTATGGAGGTAAAACAGCATATTATTGAGGTTAACCAGGATATTATTCAGGTAAAACAAGATATTATTGAGGTAAAACAGCATATTATTCAGGTAAAACAGGATATTATTGAGGTAAAAAAGGATTTTGAGCAGAGTCCTCAGAAATTACCAGTCCCGTATACTACCACTTTAGGCGTCAAGCCATTCATTGGTGACCTCTAAAAAGAGAGTCAAAAATGACCTAAAGTTTAGACTTACCTGTGAAGAAAAGGTGCATACTAGAAAGTCACATCGTGAAAGGAAATGTATATCTGTGATGACTCCTCTGAGGGCGTGCTCCGAGTAACGACTGCCTACCGATGCAGACTTTGATATATCGTTATCGCTAATAAACTCATAGTTTGGATATCTATTTCGGAGAAAGGTCAAAGGTTAAACATGGAGTGAATAGTTTAAAAGGGTATTATAGGTTTCCCCATGTGTAAAAACAGTTTCTTTCATAAGCCATTAACTATTCAAAGAGATCACATATATTTGTAACATACAAATTGTAATATTACAGAATGCAATTATCAAGAGTGCAAGCTATCAAAAGTGAAGGCTGAATTTTTGTTTAATCAAACATATGGGTAGGCTTGGTAGGCTAGGCAAGACAAAGAACAGTATTGGATAGAGACAAGAATCATATTGTACAGCCACATTTAGGCTTAAGGAAGATTGTAAAACGGGATTGGATTTAGTTTGAGTAGAGAATAGGTCAGACTGTCGTATGGAAGTACAGCTCTGGAATAGTTTTAGGACAGGCTTCGTTGGGTCGAGTGGAAAAAAAATATTGCTGAGGTAAGTTTGGTGAGGCTTGCAGCACAACTAAATTTGCTCTACGGTAGACAAGAACAGCCCTCAGTAATTAAACTACGACATCTGTTTTATTCAAGTCAAAGCAGAAATGAACGAAAAGTTAAACTTAAAATCAGCAAACACTCTATGATAAACAAATCAGCTGTTAATGCCAACAAGAACAAAATAAGGCTAATGTGAGCCCACAAGATGTCATACCACCACAGATCAGAGTGCAGAGATCACTAACATTGTTGTTTACACATTTTTAAATGTTTCTGTAGTGTTCTTATTTATGTAATATTCTTTGTTCTCCACTTTAGGGCATATTCTCTTGCATAATTTTCATACGAGATATAAATTTGAAGCTGAACTGGAACCATAAATGAAGTATAAGTTAATAAATGTCATCCATGAGGACTTGAAAGGGTGTGAAGACTCGCGCAAAAAGAAATGTCTCATGCCAGTAATCTGACCTAGTTTCGAATGAGGTGTAAATGAAGTGTTAGACACCACCATCGATCCCAGAAAATACACACACAGCTTGCTACCGTCGGTAATTAGACACTAGTGTACAGTCAGTACATACAGCTGCGGTCAATACACACAGCACAGTGTATAAATGATATAGGGATGGACATCTCAGGTCCAGCTAAAGATAACAAGGTATCACGTTTCATTACTGTCTGCATTTTGTAGCGACACGAACAAAAACGTCACTTGCAAGCAACAGATAGTTAACTTCTTCAGATGGCAGCACGCGGTTTGGGACGAGTCTTCAATGCCTTTAAGACCTGATCATTCCTATACTTACAATTGTTTAGCTTCAGAGAGTAGACTGTCATCATCCGTGGCTAAGTACACCCTCTTCACTTTCACTTCTCCCCTTCTCATTAAGGTCTGGTAATAATTCTCCACATGGACCATGTACTCCTCTATAGCGTGGAAGGCTGCCTCTGTGCCGACCTTATCCGTCCGTCTGACGTGAACCCTGGACAAGAATGAAAGTAGAAAAGTACCCATATAAAATGATTGAAAACAATGAATTTGGAAATGATTATTAAAAGGAGTTCTTGCAGCTAACATGGAAAAATATGTGCTTCTAAAATCACGAACATGATGTCATTTAATGTGAGCGCTGAGGGGTTTGAGGTTGTATGTCTATGACCCTATAGGTTAACTAACGTGGGAATGAGTTGTTAGACAGAATGTTTGCAATAAATCAAAACCTTTCTAAACTTCAAAAATAAGCTAAAAGTTAAGTACTTTTAGCAGTTTTTGAAAAGCATATTATGGCAACATGAACAAAAACAGAACCAGATCAAAATAAAAATAAAAATATTAGTAAAAATTGTCACCTATGGGAGTTTGCTACATCTTGTGGCAATAACATATATACACTTTTTGCCTAAGATCATCTTTTTTCAAATCAAATTTACGATTCAGCTGTTTTAAGCTTACAACAGTTGTGTTCTATGGAAATGTTGTATTTCCATGTAAATATTAATCATCTACAAGACGCACATAAAAAAGTTTTGTACCTGACTACCAAATAAAACTGGACTAATGTTGATATAAACTACATTGCTAATGGATTTCACCATTAAATAGCATCCTGAGAAAAATCACAACAGAAAGCCGCTATAATGATAACCCAGACAGGTGACACCCACCCGATTGGTCATCTTTCGAAGGTATCTTCAGGATACTACCTACAAGGAGCAATTCATGTTCCTTTCCTCTTCAATCTCAAAACGTTTTCCTCTAAATAAGTGAAAGACAAATTAATTGATGGTCCTGTTGAATTTTGAATTTCCTCCTAGGTTATTCAAATTCTATGCTTCCTCTACGATTGAGGGACAATTCCGCTCACCCAACGATAGGATTCTCAAAGCCCAGCCTTTTCTTGGCCTGTTCTAACTCGGTGATTAACTCTTTCTGCGGTCTCATAATAAATGTCATGACCTGCCCCATCCACCAGACAAATGGGTCTCCGTGGAGACGTATGAGGCGCTCGCTGAGGTCCTCAGGGATAGCTAATGGAAGGAAGTGTGGTCTTGGATGCAGTCCATCTACGATGGGAAGCTCTACCACTTGAGCCTCTTGGAAGCTTTGCTTTTGAGGATCTGTAAAAGAAGAAACGTTGGTCAGATTATCAATCACAAAAACATAAATGCTATCTTTTTTGCTTCAATTGTATTACTTAATGAGCTTGACATGTTTTGTGAGCAAAGGGGAGAGATATACTTAGTTTTTTTGTGTGCTGATTCTGCAATATTTGGTAACAGCTGATTGACGATTCAGAAATATACAATTTGTGAGGACAAAGCTCGGACAGATGTTGGAGAAAAGATTACTTAAACTTAAGAATGATTTCTACCGACTCAGGTCTAAAAGTTATGACTAATAATATACAGGTCAAATCCAAAACAAATAAAAACATGATATTTTGTCTTGAAATCACAATGTGAACTATGATTTCACATTGTGATTACAAATCCAAATATCATGTTTTGTGTTTTGTTTCGACTTTTCAATAAGGACTTGGTCACAATTAAAGTCAGTATTGATTACTAAGCAGTGACCTCATCACATCTCAGACCATAAACAGGCCTGCCTACATACAAATGTGTGTCATTCCCCAAAGGTCATTAAATCAATTCAAATAGTTAATAAAGGGGAAACACAAAAGCAATTGTTAGTATAGTCCCTGAGTGATATCATACATTCTCCATGCAATGCAGTCTTTTAATAACTTTCACTCACTGCAAATCTGCAGTGAAACAGTCTCTGATGATGGAGACTTTTGTCCCCCCAACAGTTTAGTTTCTTTGTCATCTCTGTAACCCACGGTTGCCTTAAAGGGTGGGAAGACTCGCGCAAAAAGAAACGTATAATGCCGGTAATCTGACCTAGTTTCGAATGAGGTGTAACAGAAGTGTTAAACACTACCATTGATCCCAGAAAATACACAGATTGCTACCGTCGGTAATTAGACATTAGTGTATAGTCAGTACATACAGCTGCGGTCAATACCCACAGCACAGTGTACAAACAATACAGCGATGGACATCACGTTTCATTACTGTACTGTCTGCATTTTGTAGCGACACGAACAAAACGTCACTTGCAAGCAACGGAAAGTTAACTTTTTCAGATGGCCGCACGCCGTTTGGGGCGAGTCTTCAATGCTTTTAACCTGTCCAATAAGCAATTCTTAGTGCAGTCCATGTGTAACCTACTACATTATTATGCCATGCAATCTGTCAATCACTATTGATGCTGCAAAATTTTCAATGTAATGAATTATGAATATGAGAGTGTCTTCTTCGGTCAGTTTGTTTGTTCGATATATTAACTCATTTTTGGAGCCCGAGGTCTCCCTTTACTAAACCCAGGGTACCTTGCCAGCGAATGGTTTCTTCTCCGCTCCTGGTAGTACAAGTCTCACTGAGAGGTTGAAAGACTGTCTCCCATCCTCCTCTGGAATACCTCCATCCCTTAGACTCCAGGATGAGTGTCCGTTCTGTGGCGTAGGCTACGATCATGCAGTAGGCCACATGATGGACTTGACATCCGTACCCACAACCTTTGTTCAGATTACAGACGATCTTTTTAGCTTTACTGCAGTCTTTTGGATTCTGATGAAACGAGCAAAAAAAATCTTTCTTTTTTTCATGGAAATATTTAACTAGGAGGAATTACAAACGAGAAGGCTTATAGCTACATTCTGCTTATAATTTACAAAATAAAATTGAATAAAAATATGAAAAATTCTAAAGGCAGCGTACCAAATATCGCATCACAAACGATGAAACTGGCCAAAGAGTCATAATTTACAAATGTCAGCCTATATTAATTGGAATTTTATAGCATCGCTTGCCAACCTGCAGTGGCAATATATATTATGTGCCTGCATCATCCTGATTGTGTTTTTTTTCTGATGCAAAGAGTGTAGGAGCACCAGATTATTATTTTTTTTTTATCCGCCGCAATGAATATAGCCGGAATTTTGAAAGTCAGCATCAAAAAGCTTGTCAAGAAAAATCCTCAAAAAGCATGATACATCAAAAACCTTTTTATGATTTCCATAGAGTTCGTCACATGAAGCTAAGATATTTTACACTGCGTGACTGACTGAACGCCTTATTCTCATTAAGCCATCTTTCAATCAGACAACTAAATTGTAATTTAATCAATATTCACACATACATGTCTAACAGACGTCTACATCTTGTCTGTTCGTGTTGGACGAACAGATTATTCAACGAGTTACCTACACACACAATCTCTACATCTGATTCCTTTCTTTAGTCACTCAAATCAATCAATCTCAAAATCTGTCAAAGATTCTTACAAGGTGTCCTTTATGGCAGATTATCTTTGAATATGTTAATAAAGGACATGAATAAAACACTATTTCACTTATACCTTCATATTGCAGTTCAATTTCAAGATGACTTTTTGTGAAAAGTTAGAAGAACTTGACATTTGCTAAGTTTATTTGGGGTGCAATTTATTCCCATCGTGCACAAGGGCACATCATGCAAGGGTTGTTTTGGATATTGGCTCTAAAGTAATTCAGAACATGAAAAACTCCTCTCTATCACTCCTTGGCAAAAGTAGGTGAATCAAATAATTTGTAATGGAGAAAACTTGTGAGGAAGAAAGACCAATAAACTCTACATACGATAAATGAGTGTGTTCTCTTGATCTGAAATGAAAAAGGAAGGAAATTTCTCCTCATCTAATGGCTTCCCTCAGGGCAAATTAAGGCATGTTTGGTTAGATTCAATACACAACATTACTTGATTAAGTCTTCTGAATTCTCTTTGCAATGCATTGATGACATCATAAAAAGACTTGCACGTGTAAACTTCACGAATGGCAAGATCAGTCTAATCTTGGCTTTTCAGAATTATTCTCATGGTCAAGAAAACGAGATAGAAAGAGATATTTACTCCCTTCATTGTTTAGTGAATTTGGCAATTTTGAAGATGCATTTTTTTTTGGGGGGGGGGGGAGGTATTGCAATCAACAACTTTGACAATTTTCCTAATGGTATATACCCACCATAATTTCAGGCATATATATCTAGGAAGTTGTTGTAATACACTTATTTGCATAGTACAGTATGTGTCTGTCATATTTGAAAACAACCTTTTTCTAAAACCCAGAGAATTGAAACAACTTTTGGCATTCCATGCAACAACAAAAAAATCAAAAGTAGTGGATTTCAGTACATACTTGCTGCTAACTCTGTCACAGTTTTCATTAGACAAAGGCACAATGACCGACTGATAAACAAACAGTTATCGAGGGAAGTGCACATGATAGAATGAAAGCATCGTATATTCCGAAGGCAATCCTAACTAACAGTGGCCGAGCTAGGGGTATTGGTCAGGGGGGGTGAGAATGGTCTGTAGGGGCGCTTTCAACACTATCTAAGTGGAGCGCCACCACAGGTTGGCGCGTGGAGCGTACAGAAATTTTTTGAGTAAAGATACTCCCTAGATCACCTGAAATGACCCTTATATGATCTTCTACACTGAAAGCATCTCTATTGGTTTGCAGCATTTGTACTACAAAGAAAATGAACAGGGCTCTGCAGCCAAGACCAACTTCAATCAATGGTGCTGTCACATCTGTCACGCTGTCCGATCTAACTTGACCAGCTGCAATTTCTCACCACAGACCATAACGCCAGTATTGAGGGTGGGCCATTAGTAGTATACAATTTCATTCTTACTTATTGAAGAAAGAGATCTTTTGAAGCTTATTTCGAAGTTTTATTCAAAGTAAGTTCTGTCTTAAGGGCTTTAACTCGTGTTTCCTTAAGCCCTTCTTTCCGTTTGGCCAAACTGCACAAGTGGAACCATGAACTACTGTTGTCAATCACCCGGGGGTGCTGGGGGGGGGTGGGGCAATCTATGGGCTTGTTGTCAGTTTTCATGCGATCATGTTACTTTCAATCAGAGATCTGTAAACATTACAGATTACACATGTTGGGACCCATATGACAGCATCTTCAGGTAGACTGGACAGCCACATACTCAGACACCATGTCATGTGTCCTAACTAGGTGACTTCTCTTTTATAATTGGTCACTTTGCACTTTGAAAGGTGGTGGGTTTCCTACAATGAAAACAGTTATCTTTCAAAACTAAGAATGCCATCGTTCTAGGCAGGAATCCATAAAATATATAGCTGGCCTCATTTCTAGCCAAAATATTATAGCCACTTGCTAAGTAAAGAAATGGACATCCGCACATGTGCCAAAGAAAATTCTGCCAGGGAAAATGATTAAACGTTCGATGGAAGTCATTTTTGTGAAATATCAAAACTGAACATAAATGATCAGCCAATTCACTAATTTACACAGAACTAAAATAATTCCCAACGTCAGATCTTTGGCCTCAATATACCATGATAGATAATGCAGTGGAAAGAAAAAAGTGAGTACAGTATGATTATATCGTAAAGTGGCTTGAAGGCCTGGGATTATAAGAGCCCAACCTTTTACCACCAAACACACAGTGCAGACCTAATCCTTGTGCTAGGTCATGAATGCTATACTTCTGAGACCATAGTATTGAAAGATGAAAATTGATTAAAATCCTTAACATTTCTCCATAAGTTGTGCTCATGCAAGTAATAATTCACTTGTGCAAAAAACATTTATACCGTTTTCAAATGTTTCTAAAAGTCTGCCTAGTGGTCTAGAATATTTTATATATCCCTGGTGATGTTTATTCCTTTGAGTAAAGGTTCAACCGAGTCACACACAAAACCAAAACCAAAACGAAAGAGAGCCAAAAAAACAAAAAAAAACAAGAAACAAAACAAAATTTAAAAAACATGAAGTGTTGAGATAGACATGGAGTATGGACAGTCTATGACACTCAATACTCTCAGGACAGGTTCCGAAGTGAAATTTCCATCTGTCTGTGAATAAATACATTCGCCAGTCACGCTAACAATGGTGAATCAGAAACCGGGGTGATCTGCCGAAAAGTTAACATGCTGCGATCAAGTTTCAATTTTATCACAAAATGAAGCCTTAACGACAGTGAGGTACCAGGCCTCTCTCTCTCTCTCTCCAGCTCTTTGCCGCAAATATTTATAAAAAAATAAAATAAATAAAAAAAAACACAGATAAAATGACAGCTACGATCAATATCTTACATGGACCAGAGTCTTCTCCCCCCCCCCCCAAAAAATCAATCTGGCTTAATAGTTGAGAGTCGAGCAAGCTGATTGGACTGCCACAATCGAGTTAACTGCTATTTGTTCTACTGCATGTACACTCCATCTTGACTTACTTCTAAAGGCAATCAATGATTTTGAATAGCCTGAGGATGACTCCGAGCATTGTGCACAGGCAGTCAATACAAAACTTCCGGAACTAAACAGTATAATCAATTAAAACAGCGGGAAGATAACAGATGTTTGAACAACTTGATATTTTTGCTCTTTTCACTAAGTTTCTTTCTTTTATCCTTTGTCATAACTTGCGTTCTTCCTCATTGTGGTATTAACGGTTTCATTTGTTCAGTCGGGCATTATACTCAGGATTATTTGTTAGTAGTATGTTTGTGAGTACTACACGTTATGTATACTAGGATTGGAAAATATTCAATCAAAATAATATTTCCAATTTGTTTCTCTCTGATTAAAATACTTGTCCATGAGGTATTAAGCTAAAAAAAAATATATATTTTTATGTTTATACTTTTCACAAGTTTTTTGTTGTTGTTGTGTTTGACAGTGTTAAAACAAAGATAATCTTAAAAGTTTCTGATCAATGGTACTACTACAGTTAGTACAAGCATGGCAGATGGCAAACACGGTAAAAGGGATGAAAGCTGACAGGTATATTTTGATAAATTTATATCCCTCTCTTGAGAAAAATATTGATCATGATATTGTCACAAGACTGAACACCATACTGAAACGTGTGACTCTGTTTAATAGGCAGGCATGTGATAAAAAACACATTGAAGGTTACTACTAATGTAGTGGAATCTTTCACATTGACAGTCTATAAAAGAATCAGTAAATGGCTCCAACATTTAAAAATA
>JAIPMN010004778.1:0-13149 GCA_020650975.1 Apostichopus californicus
CATAATTCAGACAACAGGAAGTTGTGTATTTATGTAAAGCATATCCACTGGTGAGTTATGAGGAAACCTCTGTAAACCATATATATAATAATAATAATAATAATAATAATAATAACTAAGATTTATAATGCGCTAATTATAAACAAAATAGTTGTCAAAAGCGCCATACATATAAATATGAATAGAAAGAAAAGCAAAAACAATAATGCAACAATGAAATATAATTACAAATCAAATTGAAAAATGTTTAGCATAGAGGTAGGTTTTTAGTATTATCAGTGAGTATGTACAATGCCATCATTAGATGGACACTAAATTAACATCTTAACCATTTGTGCTCGTCTTGGTCTTCTGCCCTATTTTTTGTTTTTTCCAGGTTTTTTTTCCAAATAATTTATGGTGTTAGTGCTGTGAGTGTTTGTAGGTCTAGTCTGGATCAACGACAATAAATGCCAACGTTTGTACCCGACACAAAATTGTTACGAAGATGTTTCATTTACCTCTACCTGCCTGCAAAAAAAGGCTCTTTCCAACACTGAATATCGGTGGATGAGGATTTTTTTTTGGGGGGGGGAGGGGAGGGGTGTTATTAATATTCATTATATTCCAATTGCATATAACTGTTGTAGCCAGTAATGTAAGTTTCTTTTAAGTCAGTATTTTACAGATTTTCACATAGGTTTTTTAATGCTCCATAGAATCAAATTCATTGGTGCAGTTTCCTGTGACGTTCAGAACTGTTTTTTCTTTTTTTTTATATATTTTCTCATTGAGTTGATAACTAGTTTATGAACAAAAATAAAGTCCATATACACATTTATTTAAGCTAAGAAACCATGTATAGAGTTATATTTCAAGTCTGAGATGATTTATATAATATCTAATTATTTATGAAGTCACTGTGATTCATGCATAAATTAATCATCAAACTGAACAAATCTTGTTCCATTCCACATACGCGTTCAAGTGTTATTTGAAGTTGAAACTATTGAGCCCCATTTGTATAAATAGTCCGTGTTCGACACAGGATTAAAACTTTGGAAAAGTCATTTCTGTAATGCGCCACCAATTTCATTACCACCACATCCTCGCTACTACAGAGGCGCTTGTGTTGACACCAGTCCTTTAATTCTATTGTGCCAACAATGTTATGTTACAGATACTGAACGAGTGGAAAAAACATGGCGACTGCCTGGTATAACCCTTACAAATTACAAGGATTTTTATCCAAACGGTGATATGGAGTGATTTCCTATGCCAACCAGAAGTTTCTTTAGGACTTATGGAACATATTCGAAGTCATGGAAAGTGAGTCAAAGCAAAGAACTCAGAGAAATCGTCGACGAGAAAGAGCACAAGAAATGAAACAGGAACGTCAAAGACAAGCCCAGCAAAACAACGAGGACGGGAGCGGGGACGAGGAATCGCCCTCACCCCCTACCAGTCGTGGTAGGGAAAAAACAAGACACCCTCCCAGAAGGAAAAAACTCTCTAGGTCTAGATCAAGTTCTTGTGAAGAGGTCATTGTGGATGGATTTGCAATTTGCAGCTTCGCCTCACTCGATGAAATGGAGGTAGGACTGTTCTAAGGGCTATTGAAAAGCATAACATAACTTGGTTAGGCCTCTGACTCTTTGAAGTTTGAGTTTGTTGCACGTACGGTTTGCCACTGATAGATAGTGACAAAGTAGATGATGACAGATAGCATAGGATGCGCTCCGCTCGTGCGGTTAGTGTAGCATAAATTGATGACACCAGGACTAAGAGAACAAAATAAAATGCCTAGCCTAATCTACCAGTTATCATAGCCTATTTACGCACTAACGCTTGCCAAGACTACTGCTACTTTAGTTTTCTGCAGAAATTTTGAAATTAGTCTAACCTAAAGTTAGGCCTAACAACACTCGTTTCCTGATATTCTCAAACTCCGTGATAAAATTATGCTGACCATATCAGGACAACCTCTCTAGGATTGATCAAGCTGGCTAGGGAAAATGTAGCCTACAACTCTTCTCGGCCTAGGCCTAACCTACAAGTACAAACGCCAGAAATGGTGATTTTATCTCCGAAATTGTTGCAGTGAATTTCGGGTGACCATATGTCCCGATTAATCGGGATCATAAATAAACTGTCCTACAGCAAACTAATTTCTCCCAATTTGCTGTCATGATGTGCAAACTCAAGTAAGTACACATGTAACTTAGTAATAATCACTATACATGACCGTCTTGGAAGCATGATGTAATCGTTTTCAACACACAGTTGTTTGATGGCTGCATATTGACCCCAAAACTTTTGCAGGAAAAGCTGTGTACCATGTGGTACATAACTGCAAGAAGAAGGCCTATGATGATTATAGAAATTTATTATTTACTTCACTTCCTGCTTACCTGTCACCCAACAACCTTAGCACTCTCCCTCTATTGTGCTTAGTGAATTGGTAACATTTTCAGCATTGCACGCCGATACGACATTTAGACTGTACCACTAAGTTTATCCCACTTTTCAACCAAAGGAGTACATGGCAACCCTTTATGAACATTCCTCGGCAAGCTGTGAATAGTCAAGATGTCCCCTTCATCAAGAAACAATAATTGGCTACAATCCCTTACCTTTACCTTCCCTTAACCCTTACCCTTAATCTTGTTCTCATTTTCTAGTCATAACAAAGTAACAAAGTGTTTGACATAATGTAGAGGCACACATTTGCTATAGTTTGGAAATGGTACAAGAACACATTTGCTGCAATGATTTCAGAGAGAAATAAACATCTTCTTACTACTAACTTTGCTATGGGAACTTCAAGTTTATTGGTTGCTGGACATTAAGATTCGATGTATTATATCTATGAGCAGAATTAGTTTACTATTGTTTATATTTACAAGCAATAAGGAGCAGTCTGTGTTTCCGTAGTGATTAGCTTTGTGGGAGGGCGCTTTGCCTCCACCTGTGACTCATCCACATTTGGGTCATATGCAAACAAAGTATCACCATGCACATCACCATTTTGGTTTTTTGAGGATTGCATCTCAACTAGTTTTAGGCAGCTAAAAAATTGTTGTCACAGAATTAAGTTGGGCCAGCGTAATATTAGAAACTATGTATGAAAGAAGGAAAGTCAACACCTGCAGCTATCCTTGACAACCGCAGTGATCACTCAAACTACAGTAGTACAGTTTATCAAACAATATAATTGGTGGTAAAGTACAGTAGCTAGATTAGGTTTTATTTCCAGCACTACCATGGCACAGTATGTACATCAACTATGATGTTGATATGTACTACTGTACATAGTACTGTTACATCATTGCATGAACTATCACACAACACCAATAGTATTTTGAACCTTACAAATATGGCAAGCCATATGGGACAAACACCCCATATTATATCCTTGTATTAATTACGAATATATACCCGTATTACTTTGAATATATACAATTTTAAATCAGACAATAACTGGCATACATCTTATAGCTTTCACCCACATTGTAGCCCCGCCAGTGCAATAAAATGAGAAATTGCAAATTTAGTCTAGAGCTATTGATGTACACTCAGCATGACTTAATACATACATATTCAAATAAGTACGTGTATATTTGAATTAATCCTCATGTATGTATTCCAATTAATCCTCATATGTTTTCAAATTAATAATTGTTTGTATTCAAATTTATGCACGGATATATTGAAGCCTTATTGCAGCCTACTGGAAGTATTACTGTTTCTTCATATACGTACACTTAGCGAAATATTTAAAATCTATAAAACTGCCTTGCCATTTATCATCTTTTGGATGGAAAGAAAACAACATTCCTTGCCTTTTTCATGATGGAGCAGGGGTGGGGGGGAGGTGGTGCTTTACTTAATTAATTTCAATCACAACTTGTTAATAGATACAGTAAGTAGAATGATAGCAACTGAAGGTACTCTGAGATAAAATGTTGAATTACACTTTACATAAAGCTTTTGTAATTATTTCACTTTTGGTGAAGTTTTAAGGTGATACAGTACTTACAGTACTGTACTTTGTTCATTGAAATCACCTTTATTGATACAAGTTATCTTCTACCATATTATATTGTAGGTTCTGAGTTGTATCTTTTATAGATTCAAGTTTATATTTGTAATTAACTTGTTGACATTACTTACAAACATTACAAAGACACAATTAGTAGGGTGTTTATTAATTTGTTTTATACAGTACAGTGGAAGCTATCAAACATAGATCATGGTTAATGTTATGTTTACATATGTAAGATAGTACTTAGTATTGTACCTTACTCAGTAACGTGAGGTTTTCCCTCAACCCTCCGCAGTACCTTCCAGTAACGTGAGGTTTTCCCCTCAACCCTGTGCAGTGCCTTCCAAGTAATTCTACAGTCATAAAGTAACATTCTGTCATTTGATGGTTGAGTTGATTGCACATTGATGGAAAGGCCACTTTCTAAATATAGCTCAATTAAGTTATCTGTTTGTTTGTGTTTTTGAAGAGGTAAATGATGATGACATTGCCAAACTTCATGAAGTGAAGCACATAAATATTTGACCTTCCTGTGTACATTTAAGATCAGCAGAGAAGGCACACTGGGAATGCTGTCAACCTGTCAGTTATCCCACAGACTGGCACAGAGGTTTTAGTTTATTCTCTATTTGAACACTCATCAACATGATTCAAACTCACTACAGTAGGTCAGCTACTAAAAACAAGTAATTTGTACAGCAGTTTTGATATTGTGAAGGAGCTGCCATGTTTTTTAATTGTAGATAATAGAATTTTTGGACATTACACCAGTGAATCTATTCCAACTGTCTAGTACATCTTGTGAAGGAGCTGCCATATTTGTTAATAGTAGATACTACTGTAGAATTTTTGTACATTACACCAGTGAATCTATTCCGACTGCCTAGTACACTGTGAAGGAGCAGCCATATTTGTTAATAGTAGATACTACTGTAGAATTTTTGTACATTACACCAGTGAATCTATTCCGACTGCCTAGTACATGGTGAAGGAGCAGCCATATTTGCTAATAGTAGATACTAGAATCTTTTTGATCTGTCATTTAGTTTGTGTGTAATATTATTACCTGATCTGATTCATTGTACATTATTGGTATGTGATCAATCTCTCTATCTAGATGCATTGCTACATAATTATACCTTAGTTTCAATACTAAGCACTTTTTTGGCAAAAGAAAAACATTGTATTTCCCAATACAGTCAATCTATAACATAATTTATTGCCAAACTTATGATTATGAATACTTAATACTAGAACATTAATTGACACCCACTTTTTGCCAACATACTTGAGCAGATTTACATAAAGTTTACATAATAATTGTGGCTATTTTTGCCTTGAGGAATGGACACTAAATAGACCTGAATGGTAAGTCAATACATTTGTTGAACTGAAGTAACTTGGCATCAGTTCAGTGTGGCTGTGTATTACAGGAAACACTGTGTGGGCAAGGTCAACAAATTCTTTCTGTGGTTACAACTTGCGGATTTAAAATCAGCTTAAATATTCTCTCTTCTCGAAATCCATCTTTAGTTTGAACTGTCAAATCATACTAGATTTTATTTGTACAGGGAAGTGAGAATTTTCTTGTTCAACTACAGGATAATGCACCACAGAATTGTTTAAAATGTAAAGACATTGGCCCTAGTACAGTAGCTGGCTTCAAAATGGTCACAAAAGTACAGTTGGAAATTATATCTACACAATATACAGATAAGCACTCAACTTTAATAGTGCTCATGTTTAGATGATTTAACTCATAAACATATATCTGGTTGCATTCCATAAGTGATACAATCACAACTATTCCAAGCAGATGTTATTTCTCTCAGTACTACTGAGTACATTACTCTAGTATTAATCAACTAGGTCTCCTGCAAATCAAACAACTGTACTGGCTGGTTGCATTTGCATATCATAATGCTTCTCATCAGAACATAAACTTTAACTTTGTAAATTATGCTAATTACAGCAGCTTGGATTATTGGATTTATAGTAGTTCCAGCTTTGTATTTATTTCCAGAGCTACATACTAGTATATACATCATTGTGATCCTCCTACACTCAGCATGTACAGTACCAAATATGCTTGTACTCAGTATATAAATATCCAGCAGTCTGTTTGCCCAAGAGTGAGACAACTGTTTATTTAATCTCAGAGAACTCACCATTGTCATGAACAAAAGCATGAATTTATTTACATAGCTGAGATCACATCTGCTTAATACTAAGAAAGACAGACAAAAAAAATAAAATAACAACAGATTTTGAATTTCAACTTGTAACTCTTGTTCTCAGTGGACCATGGGTTACTGATAGCTCACGTTCAAGTTTGATTCCTTGACATAGGCAGAAGGAATCTACAGTATGAGATGGTGATGGCGTGTGTGTATGTGTGCGTTTGTTTTTCTATCTGACCGAGGACTTGAACAAAAGAATTTCAGGTCCTCGGTTGTGATTTCTAAAGAATCACCACGTCCTCGGAAGAATTCTATTGTATGGGGTATTGTTAAGGTTAGGGTACGTGGATTTGAACAATGGAAAATACAATGGGGTCCTCGGTTGGAATGAAATACAAACATGTGTGCGTGCGTTTGTGTTTACAGGTGTATGTGACACTTGTTTGAAAACACAGTAACTCAAAATCAACTTCAACTGATGGTGGATCAACTTCATACATGGTTGTGGATCCGTCCTATTGAGTACAAGAACCCTGAACTATTATCACATGTACTACTACACATGGTCAACTCTGTACGTACTATAGTACTGTCCATACTACGTATATGCCTGCCTGTTATCAATACACTACTCTCACTGTATTGCCCCATATATCCAACAGAATCCAATCCTATCATATGTACTACTGCACATGGTTAACTCTGTACGTACTATAGTACTGACCATACTGTATGCCTGCCTGCATCCATTTAACTACTCTCACTGTAAAGTAGTGTCATATATCCAAACAGAATCCAATCCCATCATATGTACTACTGCACATGATTAACTCTGTAAACACCATTGTTGTTCCTTTCATTTCTATTCTGTATTTGGATTCAACTGTCAAGTAGTTCATGCTGTTGGTGGTGTTTGACCTTCTGTTGAAACAGTTATAGCCTGGGGACAAGTGTAACCACTCTCTCTCTGTATGATGTACAGTATTCATTGAGCCTAGTAGGATCTGTTTATAGCTCCCTGGTAGGATCAAGCAGTAAGTACTGTACTCTCTCTGTATGATGTACAGTATTCATTGAGCCTAGGTCTGTTTTACCTCTATGGTAGGATCATGGAGCTATTTATAGCTCCATGGTAGGACCAAGCAGTAAGTACTGCACTCTCTCTGTATGATGTACAGTATTCATCGAGCCTAGGTCTGTTTTACCTCCATGGTAGGATCAAGCAGTAAGTACTGCACAGCTCTTGCTTTGACATTTCAAAGCTTTCAATTCTTTAAGTCAAGTGATATTGTTATCACCATAGTGATGCAGTCCCCATCTGAGACAATCCCATAAATTAGAGTACAGTCCCATAAATTAGAGAACAGTCCCATAAATTAGAGCACATTCCCATAAATTAGAGGCAGTCCCATAAATTGAAGCACATTCCCATAAATTGAAGCACATTCCCACAAATTAGAGCACATTCCCACAAATTAGAGCACATGCCCATAAATTAGAGCACAGTCCCATAAATGAGAGTACAGTCCCATAAATCAGAGTACAGTCCCATAAATCAGAGAACAGTCCCGTAAATGAGAGTACAGTCCCATAAATCAGAGTACAGTCCCATAAATCAGAGTACAGTCCCGTAAATCAGAGTACAGTCCCGTAAATCAGAGTACAGTCCCATAAATCAGAGCACAGTCCCATACATTAGAGTACAGCCCCATAAATTAGAGTACAGTCCCATAAATCAGAGTACAGTCCCATAAATCAGAGTACAGTCCCATTAATTAGAGCTCAGTCCCATAAATTAGAGCACAGTCCCATAATCAGAATACAGTCCCATAAATCAGAGTACAGTCCCATAAATCAGAGTACAGTCCCGTAAATGAGAGTACAGTCCCATAAATTAGAGTACAGTCCCATAAATGAGAGTACAGTCCCGTAAATGAGAGTACAGTCCCGTAAATCAGAGTACAGTCCCGTAAATCAGAGTACAGTCCCGTAAATCAGAGAACAGTCCCATAAATGAGAGTACAGTCCCATAAATCAGAGTACAGTCCCATAAATCAGAGTACAGTCCCGTAAATCAGAGTACAGTCCCGTAAATCAGAGTACAGTCCCATAAATCAGATACAGTCCCATAAATCAGAGCACAGTCCCATACATTAGAGTACAGCCCCATAAATTAGAGTACAGTCCCATAAATCAGAGTACAGTCCCATAAATCAGAGTACAGTCCCGTAAATCAGAGTACAGTCCCGTAAATCAGAGTACAGTCCCATAAATCAGAGCACAGTCCCATAATCAGAATACAGTCCCATAAATCAGAGTACAGTCCCATAAATCAGAGTACAGTCCCGTAAATGAGAGTACAGTCCCATAAATTAGAGTACAGTCCCATAAATGAGAGTACAGTCCCATAAATGAGAGTACAGTCCCGTAAATCAGAGTACAGTCCCGTAAATCAGAGTACAGTCCCGTAAATCAGAGTACAGTCCCGTAAATCAGTACAGTCCCATAAATCAGAGTACAGTCCCATAAATCAGAGTACAGTCCCATTAATTAGAGCTCAGTCCCATAAATTAGAGCACAGTCCCATAATCAGAATACAGTCCCATAAATTAGAGTACAGTCCCATAAACTAGAGTACAGTCCCATAAATCAGAGTACAGTCACATAAATGAGAGTACAGTCCCATAAATCAGAGTATAGTTTTAAGTTGATAAACTGACAAATAGTGAATGAGAGGTTAATATTTAGATGAGACATTGTTTGTACCACCTGTTCTCATCATTATTCACATTCTTAGATGTATGATTGTCTGATCCAGGTCTCTGTAAGTTTTCTTACCTTCCTTCTCTCTAATCAACTCCAAATGTGTAAATAACCCCTGAGTTGACATCTGGTTCCTAAGCCTGTGTCATGTTTTTGTCCTTTTGCTAGTTGAAGAAATATCACCTCTGATTACAAAACTGTCAAGGATGTTTACTGAAGGATTTAATTTCCAGTATCCTCAATGTGGTCCTCACATCAAGGTGTAAATTTGGCTGTTAATACTCACATCAGGTTTGCTTCTACAATACACTGAGCTGTACACTTAAATTGATGACTTCCTGTACCGGCATACATTATGTCCTGTGTGTGTGTCTTGCATTGCACAGGATTGCATTCAGGTACTGTTAGGCTGTACTATAGCTGATTGCCTGCTGCTGCTGTCTTATCCCTAATGGCCATCCATCAGAGAGAGAGCTTGAGATCAGGTTTCGGTCCTCCTCCAGACCCTGAGCGATTGAGGAGGAGGAGGAGGATTCCTCTCAAGATGTCATCTGTCAACAGCAAAAGAGAAATGAAAAGATGCAAAACACTTAATTATTATCAGTGAGAACATATTTAATTAGTTCTAATCGGAGTGACTGAATATGTCTGTTAATGGTATTCAGTATTATGTACATACAGTGCAATCATATACGGAACAGTGTTATTGTGGGGAGATGTCGCCATGGTACTGTTTGTAGTATTAGCTTTAATTAGGATAATTAATACTTGGACAGAAGTGAACGATACCTAAGTTGACCGGATCATTAGAGTCTGCCCAATTTTTGTTAATTAATATTTTAGGAGCATATTCAGGCACCATCATCAATCATTGCTGACATTTACATTTAATATGGACTTTTAAATCACTGGCATCATAAAATTATATTTTATCTTTTGAATGACTGGTAAAAGATGTCAATTGGCCAGGTTGTTAGTTGTGCAGCCTTTGGATTGATTAGTGGCTCTTGAAAAAGTGCAAGAGTTTATGAGTCTATTTAGGAATTACTCCTGTTCAATGTGAAGTTGTTTCGTTTGAATTAGAGTGTAAGGGAAGTACTTGACAATATATACCTGCAGTTGACAATTGACATGATATTAAAAAGAAATATGGTGAATATAAATGAAAACAGATCTATGAGACAGAAAAAAAATCCAAAAAGAAATTGCACATGAAGGAGTAATGGCAGTTCTTGCATATAAAGTAGATAGCTCTGTTAACTTGGTGTGGAAACCATAATTTTGAATCATTTCATTTAAGTGACTTTTGCGATCTCAACGGTCATCTTTCCATCCTTACTATAGATGCATAAATCCAAACAAGGATGTCATGAGTTGAAATGTCCCTCCAGCTATTCATTTGAAGGAAATCTCAGAGATTGAAGTCTGACAAAACTTTCAAGATCAAACAATGTCAGCATGTTTCTTCTTGTATTATTGTTAGTACTTAGTATATATACTTACTCTACTGTAACTAAGAGGCATGGTGTATACACACGCAAAACGCTCAACACTTTTAGAATTGTAGGACATACAGTATGCATATTAAGGTAAAGTTCTAATTAAGTATCCTTTCACTTCTTAACTTACCTGTCTCCTCACAATCTCAGTACTCTGACACAGTGCCTATCGTGAATTGTTCAAAGTTTTAACACAACACACTAAGAAGTCACTTTGAGCTGATTTAGACCAGAACATCTTTGATGAAAGATTAATGCTGTGAAGTCAGTAAACAAATCCAAGATTTTAATTGGCTATAGATTTTTGGTATGACTTTAAACTTGAGCCTTTGGAAAGTGAATTAATTAACACCAGTTATTTCAACTCTCTTCTGGATTATTGTTCAAGTCATTAATTGCCAACATTTATGGTCGGGAAGTTTTCAAGAATATAACAAATTGATGAAAAGGCAAAATGTTTAGCGGAAAGATGTCTCTATGGTATTCTGAGAATAGTTTATTGTTCATATTTAACATGATCTGCCATTTTGTGGGTTGCAAAGTTTTTTTAATCATGGAGATAAATAGTTATAGTGCTAAGGTTTACTGTGTATAATACATGCTTATCATAGGCCTATACAGCAGCAAGTACAGTTTTGCCTGGCATGTTGTTGTGTCATTCAATATTTGAATTTAGTTTATTCCCTGAAAGGAAAAGGCAACATCTTTAGAAGGGACAATGAGAAATTATGAACAATTCTTTGGAACAATATCTCCTCTCTACATCTGTGCCAGTGTGAATCCTTGGTGAAACAATTCTCTTGTGGTTATGAGAAATAGCTTGACACCAGCTTTGGTACAAATCTTATTGTCTTCTCTGCCAGGGTTAATACAGTACCATACACCTTAGCAGGGGTTGTTGTGTGTACTGTAGCACAAAGTCACCTTGCATGTCATTTACAAAGATATACAGTGGTAAGTAGGACTTAGACATAGTAAGCTTAAATTCAGGAAGGAAAAAATAATATTATTCACTCATCATGGGTTTACACATAGAAACAGTAAGCTTAAAGTCAGAAATAAATAATTCACTCACCATGGGTTTACACATAGAAACAGCAGGCTCATAGTTAAGAATGAATGATATAATTCACTCATCAGCAGGCTCATAGTTAAGAATGAATGATATAATTCACTCATCATGGGTTTACACATAGAAACAGCAGGCTCATAGTTAAGAATGAATGATATAATTCACTCATCATGGGTTTACACATAGACACAGTAAGCTTAAAGTCAAGAATAAATGATATCATTCACTCATCATGGGTTTACACATAGACACCGTCAGCTCAATGTCAGGAATAGCAGCATACTGTATCACTGAAAAGAAATATTGTCATTCAAAAATAATGCATACAGAAAATTAATGTAAATTACTCAAATGTACTTAAATTTAATGAAGCAAGTTAACTGTTACAGGCCAATAAAACCACAAACTGTTAATTGAATTAATAAAATATTCACTATTAGACCATACCTGCAAAATTTTTCTTCTCAACTTTAGGTATAATGTTAACCTATACAGAAAGCAATTTCCAGTTTTTATTTTTCTTTCATCAACCAATAATTTCATAAATTATTACATGATATATTTTTGACAGTGTTTGCAGATCTATCCAGTGTGTCTGCATCTTACAATGTAAACCTACATTATGATCAGATGTAACAAAGTAGTTACAACACTCAACTCTTTCCAGGCAACTCTGCTATTTTTAATGAGTTAGGAGTTCTACTCTGTACATTACAATGTGGTTAGGCTGTCGTATTGATCAAGAAAGCAAGGGAAGACAATCACACACACCAACAACTTTGTCACAACGCTGAATTGTGCAGCTGGTGCTGCTCCAGAAACCGCATTTTCCGAGGTTCTTCAAGCTAAGTACGAGTTCAATCTTGTCATCTTTTTGTTGGGCTCTTAACAGCATCCATACTGTTTAATGAAGGAGTTTGTAAAAGATGAATATTCCTGTAGGATTACCAAGTGTGTCTGGCTCCTTTATTATCTCTCTGTAACATTTACAGAGATGTTACATAGATCAAAGTATCAGGGTATGTACCCAACTTTCCAATGCAACAATCATGGTTAAATTTGTATAATTTACAAATTGTAATAATATACATGATGTTATCTATTGACAACACCTGCACAGTATAGAAGACTGTGTGTTCATATCCTATGTTTATATGGAACTACTAGTACAGTTATAGAAGTGCAGTAGCTCTATGCTAACATACCAAGCTACAGTTTACTTTGGCCACCAGTAGTATAGTGTGCACTTATCTGTGGGCAACACCTGCACAGTATAGAAGACTGTGTAGTCTAGATATATATCCTATATTTTATAGTTATAGTTAGAGAAGTATGGTAGCTCTATGCTAAGATACTACAGTTTCAATTGAACTGAACATGATCAGATCTTAACATTGAACTTAGGATACTAGTACATTAAGCTAGTCCATTAAGTCCATTAAGCTAGTCCATTAACACGGGAAGTGTTTACACTGCATGCAGAGTGTTACCCACAGATACAACCAGTGTTCTCCACTACCGGTTTTGTCCGGGCGCGCCGCCCGGACAAAATTTGAAAAGGCTGGCTAGCGCCCGGACATAAAGCTACCGCCCGGACGAAAAACTCGGCCG
>JAIPMN010004780.1:0-15450 GCA_020650975.1 Apostichopus californicus
ATATATTGGTATACCTTCATGACGTCATGTTGAGATAAAATGAGAGAAGATGTACATGAGGAAACTATATATAATGAACATAGTAATGTATGTAAAGATTAGCAAATGTCTTTCTTGTGTGATTATGTCAATTTTACGGAATACAAATTTCAAAAAACTATGTTTGTGTAAAAACAAATATTACTAAGGCAAAGATGAAACTTTCAAAACTAAGTTTTGTTCACATAGCAATAACTCTTCCAAATGCCTAATGTTAGCTTATTTCGTAACATCGCTTTACTGTAGTTTGAAATCAATCATTGAAACTGCTGTTAGATATGAACTGTAAATAAATATAAATCAGTACCATTAATTTTTTGTCATGAATAAATCAAGTTGAATGTATTATTTTGCAAACTAGATAGTTGGTTCATTTATGGTGATTGGATTTGGGTTTCATCCAAAGTATGTCATTGTTTTACAATCATTTATTGTTATTATCTACTAACTTCTAAATTTCTTCCTGTTTTGGTCGAAAACAGATGACGTTTTACAACGAGAAAGTATTAACTGGTACGAATACGTCAGCCGGGTACTTGATTTACCGTCTAGTGGTGGACTTGTGCAGGTACTTGGTATTTGCGTCGAGAACGGGATGTATACATATATTGCCTAAGCATTAATTAATTTCTTCAGCTTGGCTCTTACGTTCTTTCCGAGTGTACTTATATTATGCAGTGAACATCAAAGGCCCTATGATGTTTGTTTGATGTTAGTTTGAATAATAGTCTCAATCCTTCACAACATTTCTATACGTTTAAAAATCAGCATTCCACAGATAAGCTGTACTTGCTTCACAAACACGTCTTTTGCGCCACTCTTGATGCTCGCCTACAGACACCTTCTTATGCAGCTATGACAACGTCTGAAGTTACCAGGTGCATAAGCAGCATTTTAGATGGTATGGAACTGATACACACCTACGGGGTACGTTGCATAGACTCATATGTATATTGCTTAATCGTAAATGTGGATTTCTTATTATAATACTTGCTAAATAATACTTCAGTGGTTGGGGCTGTTCAATAATTTACGTAGGTTAGTCAATGATATATCTTCGTTGTTGCTTTTGTTTATGTAGGTTGTTTGGTGATAACGTTGGTAACTCGATCATGCGTGAAACTAGATCGCTTCTTCATATTAAATGATATGCTATGTAGGTTATTTCTGGAGTTCGTATTGCTCTTTTAACATGAATGTTGGAAAATCACCCTGACGCGTACGTATGTCCTTCAAATATACAGTGTATTTTGTTTTACCATATCTCGAATATTTATCGAATTCGTACTTTGACCTGTCGTATATCGAAGTAGTTGAATCCCTCGTTTCAAAGTTGGCGTATATTTCTTCCTAAGATTAGAAAAACAATATGGGTAGTATATTTCCTCCCGACTGCAATGTTGTTTGTTTCACGATCATGAACTAAACATCGTTAACTGCATTATTAATCCAATGTCTATAGATGGTACTGATACAGTTGACACGCAAGGGCTCATGTACCCCTTTTTGATTATCTTTCATACTTAAACATTCCACGGGAACGATCGCATTACAAATATTGTTTAACACTCTAACTATAGTAGCTCGGAGGTGACTGATGTTGGGAGTAAGACGCTTACTTAAGGATATGGATACAATCAGTGATCTGCAATGGATTTCTTATATATTCTTGTTGGTGATTTTTCCTTCAAATGTGAAGCGATTTAAATGTTCGCTACGCTGTCAACGTACTTGAAATAAATGATCCATCAAAATGCATATTTGGTAATGAAATTTTAGTTCTCATTTGCATATTATTAAATAAGGTCATCCATAATGTGTTGATGCTACAAACAATTACAAACTTTATAAAGTTCGAAGATCATATATTCTTGTTAGAAAGCAAGCAGGATGTAGTTTCCCCTTGTACTGCAGGAAACGTACAACACTTCAACATGTGTTTTGTTAGAACAGTCATATTTAGCCGCATGTTCATTAAATTAATGGCTAATATATATAACTATCCACAAATAAGGTAATGCTGCTAAAACATATTAATGAAATCTTCATTCAAACGTTCTGCTGTTAGGCAAATTTCAAATCTCATTCCTGTCATGTTTATGAATTGTGATCACAGGTAATACTCCGTGTTAATTGCTATGCTACTGACACGTCGCCGGCTAACTTTATAGAGGAAAAACCACCATAAGCCAATTTTTTTCCTGGTCACATTATATGATATTGTTTCAAAAGTTCCGGGTTACTTTTGCAATGTCAATAACGACAGAATAATATTTTGTTTTATATCATGCTGCGTAAAGCTAACTCGATCATGCATGATATTGTTTATAAAACCCTGGCTACATATCTGTGTTGTATCACTTAATTGGCAAACCCAGCAATAAATTGTTTGCTATTTGTGAGGGATTTCTGTGTCGTCAATGATGAATAGCTGATTTCATAGAGCACTACTCTTGTGTTCACGAGCTCAAAAGTTATAGTCCATTTATTTATCCTTCACAGTTCCTGAACAAACTTAAAAATCTTTCAACAAATAAATACACATTATTAAAAAATGTCTTTTTTGAAAGTCCAAATTACAAGTAACTATCTATATTTATGCGTAATTTTCTCCACTTTACATTTACTTAACTCTGTATTTCTTCGTTGTAAGTTCCTACATCCAGGGCTTTCAAACAAAGAAGATTCTACTACATAGTAGCGGCTATTGTAAACTGTATGGTTTTTGTCCGTCCAAAGACGTTACCAACGTGGTCAGTGAAATGATATCATCGGTAACTGTACAGCATTTGAATTAAACACGAATTGGTAATATTTGGTTCTGAATATTCAGATGTCTGACGAGGACTTACCCCCTGAATCTGTCTCACGTAAGGAGTACGACAAGTACAGTGACGTCTGGTGTGTGGCGATTGTGCTCTGGAAGATACTCTCGAGTGGTAAGCGATCGAGGTACTTTATTCATGGAGTGCAGAACAGCAAGATTGGAGCAATAAATATGTGTGTTTAAGAAGGTTAAGCGTAAATTCACAATCCACAAAATAGTCTTTGAATATAATTCCGTACTAATATGCAACTACTCCATTTGTCAGGATATTCCTCACACACCCTTGTATTCTGCAATGAAACATTACTCTATGGTTTTGTGTTACGTTACGCTGTACTGCCTATTTAAGTTGTGTTATACGTCGTAGTATAATTAAGGTAGAATGTTGTTAATCAAACGCTATGTTAAGTACCATATCAGGTTTGCCATGCCACGCAGTTTTCTGCCACACTAGGTAGAGCATTAGATAATGTTAGGTAAAGCCTTCCATATTTATCTTAGATAAACACCTAACCGTAATATATATTATTCTTACCTTGAGAGGGCATAGCATTGAAAATCTTTCAAACTGTGAGACAATACACGTTGTGTCCTTGGTTTGGGACAAGGTTCCATTTCAAAACCCTGAAGAAACTGTTTACCTCTTAAAATGACATAAATTAACTTCAACTTGTTTTGTTTTTATGAAAACCATTTTGGCCTTGTTATGGTTCAGGAGTAAATCACTTGAAAATGTGATGAGTGCACCTCTGTATTGATTACCATAGTTCTCCGATTGACTTCTTCAATGTATCCCCAGTACCAGAACAATGTATATATTTGCGCTACATATCAGGGGTGTATCCAGGATTTTCTAACCCGGGGGGCGCGAATTACTATCTAAGCGGAGCGCCACCATCGGTTGGCGCGTAGCGTACAATAAAATTTCTGGTTTTGATACCCCCCAGATCACCGGAAATGGCACACTCTAAATAAAGCCAGGGTCTATTTTTAATATAAAAATGAAAAAGCACGAATGAAGGACTATCAAACAAAAATTGTTCATTAACAAATCATTAGTTTCGCTTGAACAAGGAAAGTGGGAAGGCAACTAAAGAGTTACATGTCTGCTTATGTTGGAAAGAACTTAGACTTTACGGTATATTAGCGAAATGCTACGGCATTTATTGCGTAAGTGGTTGCGTGAATTTAAATTAATGCGGATTTTATGGCCCAGTGGATTAAGGCGGTGCTATTTGAAGCGATGAGTCTTGGGAATCGGGAGGTTGGGGGTTCGATGCCTGACCGGGTCAAATAAAGCGTTCATTCATCCCAGAGCAATCTACGGATTTTCCATATGAAATGACTTTCTAAACTAAAATGATTCAAAATTGGAGTTAAACTGTTAAATTGGAGACACCCGACGTAAGAGTTGTAATCCATAACCCCTTGCGGTCTTCGCTCACATTCGCGGTCGCAAAAGAGTCGTAAATCTAACTGCCTGATTATTATTGATTATTATTATTATTGATTAATTTACCGGTTGAAAGTTCGTGAAGCATGATCACTGTCGTCAGTGCTCACAGAGTTTACCGATGCTTCAACTATAAAGTACTCTCCTTGATGCGCGAGGACAATTAATATAATGTTCACGATTATGTTCCTGCTAGCAATTACCTGCGTTGTCAAAAAAATCACAACCTACAATGGAATCGAAACAATTGCATCCATTTTAGAAGGTACTTATTCACTTTATTCATTATTTTACTTTCAGATATTTAAAGGTACCACACCTGCTCATGATACGAATGCTAACAGCGACAACGACACCTACGTACCGATGAAAGCATTGATTTAGAACAAACTTCAATTTGCAGGCTCAAATAATTTAAGTTTTAGCTTACGGTGTTGCTTGTAAGAGAAAAAAATGCTACGTGAACAAGAAATTGGAGAGTGGTTCATGCTACTACTTTTGTATATATGTATCTATGTATGGTATTATTATATTACATATTAATGTGATTATTGTTTTTGGTTCCTTTTCGACACAAATATTTAGTAACGTATATTATTCATGCAATCTCTTCAGCAGGTATAACATTTACAAGGTCTTTTAATAAAAGAACTAGCAAACATTATCCTTATACAGAAATACCCATTTTGTATAGAATAGGCTAAGCGAAGGTATTGGACTTTAGCGGACAATAAAATGTGTAAACAAATGACAACGATATATATAAATGTCACATTCTTCACTTACCTGCTTATTTCACCTACAATGAAGAGCGAAGGTGACGTACCGTAGTATCCGTTTTGATATGTTTTGCTTTATTTGAAGCTGGATCAAAGAGATGCGAGGCATAAGATTCGTCTTATATAGCGTGTAAGATGTATCTTGGAAATGACGTAAACATCACATAACATATTTCATTTAGAGTTATCAGACAATTGATGAAACCATAAATGATAACATTATACTGTACTTTGCTCCCAGCGATCGTTTTACTACTGTATCTGACATTGTCAAATCAAAGTTATCACTAAGAAAATATAGTTTTATTAAAGAGAGGTAAGGCAATAACATGTTTATCTTGTCTTTAAATCAACATGATGAATACGCTGTTTGCATACGTTCAGACATTACGTTTTGCAGACAGTTATTCAAGTGTGTTTTATACTTCAGGTTACTATTATGTTGCTGTAGTCTAAACAGAAAAGGTTATAGACTTACTTGGCAATATCAAAAGCAGACACTCAAATCTGTAAAGTGGTTTCATTTTTGAAAAAAAGTGTCATGAACTCTTGTAAGTATGGGTCAAATAAATCAGTTAAGCTCAGAATAGAGGGCGATGTTCGCCCTGTTTATTCAGATCAATAAATATGACATAGATTACTGTGTAAACGTTGTCGTTATTGAGGATTCATATTGCGTGTCTCTTTTGCCACCTTACGCAATTTTGCCTTCGTAAGTCATTACATCATCTTTATTGTATTATAGTGATATGCGGCTTGTTAAATCAGATGATATGGATAACGTGGACGATTAATTAGTTTATGGTATTGGTTCCCAGGTACCATAGGAAGATAGTCATACGTGATAGTCAATCCATTAATATTTTTAACACGAAGCAGTAGTTCCAAAACATGATAAACATTAGGGATCGTGTTGAGGTACGGCATGCTTGCGCTGGGATACGCCAGGCCTTTCCTCATCATGCATGTACCAGTATATAATTAATTTATTGTCTGAAATGTTCTTTCATTTGTTGCTTCAATCATGAATCATTACGTTTAAAGACATACAGAAACTCGCACCAGATCTACAGCTATTATACTATCATGTTACGTTCCACAAAACACGCTCATTGGAACCAAAATCTCATCCACAAACAGATCACAATAAAAAACCGAAACCATAGCAATAAACAACTCCACGCCCCACCGAAACCGCGTCAGTTATCTTGACGATCCTATCAAACCACTGGCGTCCGGTCCTGGTGCAGCGCCACAATATACCCCACCTGATGCAGTAGTTAAGCAGTATGACGAGTTACCATCTATTCCCTCCTTACAACTGATAAATAGTTTGATGACGACCTCACTTTTTACTGAATGAGTTCATCTGTTAGATCATTGTTATATGTTTAAATGCGCAATACTACTCATCTATTTACTTTCGTTATCTAACCTCACAAGTCGTGTGAGCCTAACTTAATACTAGCGGAACAATACTAGATATGAAGGTGTTTAGATCCTTTTGGTTATCAATTGCTTAGGATGGATTAATTTGAATTCAGTTATCTTTTTGATTTGATATATTATTCAAATAGTATATCATCAGTATTAGATTGAACTCATGGATATACTTTCATTTTTGTATCTTTTTTCTTTAGGGTAGCCTTTCGTTCTCTTCGTGTGGTTAATTTAATGATGTTTCATTCATGATATCTCTCCTGTGCAGTTAAATTAGAACAGTTGGTAGAGCATTGTTTACTGTTTGGTAAACGTTAATGTACGTTTTAATAATAACTCTTGCCACTTTTCTTTGTTTTTTGTTTCTTTCATTTATTGTTCTATGGTAAGGATATTGTAAAACATTTCATACCCTGCGATATGAAATGGTGGATAAACGCAATACACCACAGCATTGTTATGCCGTTTCATTAATGGCATCTGATATATATCAAACCCTATAGATCTCAGTCACCTTTTAAAACCAAAACTGCATAGGATACTTGTAACACTCCATACGTTAGATTGTATTGAATACGTTGCAGTAACATGAATGGGAGCTGCTGTTGCCCGATTCTGATAATTCACCCGATGTTATTGTACTGGTTTTGTGGTAAGTGATGGAAATGCTTAACACGTTTGTTAAGAACATAACACTGGTTACGTTAATAAATATTTAGGGAAAGAAATAATGTTTAAGCATTTCAGTTACGCAAAAAAATGATTTTAAACACCCAGCCAAATGTATTTGCGGATAATCGAATATATCCTAAGCAAATTTAATATTCTCTGTTGTTGCATTTTTTGGTCTTGTTGTAGATTTCCTTCCATTTCGCTTCATCTTGGTTCTTCTGTTATTTTGTTTGTTACGTACATTGTCATATCCCATAGGTGTGATACAAATGTTGAAGTGAACATTATATCAACAAGCCAATCTTATTTGTATCATGGGATAAAACCTAATTTTCTCCTTTGTTTGTTTATTTTGCCTGATCTTCAAGTGGCCCTAACATACATGCGACACATGCAACTTTACAGCATAGAGTTTGAGTTTGATTTTATTTCCACATAATATAATACAATGGTGAAACATTAAATTACAAGGAGGTGGAGGAGGACTGAAGAAGCAGAGCTTTTAGGAGCAGTTTCTCTTTAAAAAGCAATAAACGATAGAATACAAAGGATAAGTATGAGAAAAGAAGAAAGAGAAAAGAACAACAATAACATAGAGAAAAGGCAAGAAACAGAGAATCACTACTTAATGAAGATAATCGTTAAGTAAACTTAATTTCATTTTTGTACTTTTGAATGTTTTTATTGTGTTATCCAAACTATTCCATATTGTAACTCCAGAATTGATCAAAAGTTGATGATTCCTTTCGAAAGTGATCCAATATGTACAAAAGTTTTGACAAAAGCGTGTTTTGTAGTTATGAATGTCACAATTAAAAAGATAGTAATCATCAAAGTTAAAAGGCAAAAGTCCATTAACGTTATTTATTCATAAATAGAGTGACTTGGAGTTTGTATGGTACAAAATAGCATATTTAATGAAATATTCCAATAATACATTACAATACATTACAATAAAGGTCAGTTAGAATAGAAGGTACACTCTTAAAACGACCTAGTCACTTTTCCGACCAGAAAGTCTAGTCAAAATAGTTTTAACTAGAAAAGGGTCGGCTTGATTAGATATTCTCGTTACGGTCACTCTGATCATAGTTAATTTAACCAGTTTCGCATCATATCAGCTAACAAGTAACAAGGTATCCATAGTTACAGCTGAGTTTGCGCATTGCCTGTGGAATTCAGACGTTTGTCTTTGACATTCTTTGCGAAGCGCAACCACCGCTCTAGACTAATACTCTAAGATGGACAAAAACGAGGACCATTTGTTTAAAAAACACTTACGAAATTGGGGTTAACAAAATACATCGGCGCATTTAAAGGTGAGTGCTACAATATGCTATTAAATGTGCTTAGTATCCTGCAAAGGCAACATTCTGTCAACGTCCGTTCGTTCATGCAATGAGGATAGCCGGTATAACGTACACCCGTTGAAGTCATGTAGACTAGGCTTAAAGTTACTACTACTAGGCTAGGTAACATCAGTTCAAAGTTGTGTGCATTTTGTAGTAGGGGGCACCAAAATTTCGTGAATTGAAGCCACGGATTTAATTGTAACCTCACGGCTCTTTTACCTTATGCCATCGAAGTTCGTTCCTGGGATGTATGGCTAATAAACTGTCACGATTTTGTGTCAAATAACTCTTCTCTGTCAATCTGTGTCCATAGGCTAGTACAGTTGTCTGTAGTACTAGTACGTAGTAGTACTAGCCTAGGCATAGTTATACTGAGTACTAGTACTGAGTAGGCCTAGTACTACTACTAGTAAGCGTTTTTAAACGCTGTACTGTATTAAACGCTATATAAGTGTAATTTATTATTATTATTATTACTAGTATATTAAAGGCTTCATAATTGACGCACCCTCGTAATTGACGCACCGTCAAATATTACTAGCAACGATACAGCAGGCCACCAAAACTTTTTGCAGTCAAGCAGAATTATGTATTTCATGAGCTTGAATCTATTTCAGCTATTTGCTGACCAAATTGTGGTTTTTCTTAAGCTTTTAACACTCTCCCCCAAGTTTTGCACGAAGCTAGGTGTGTCAATGCAATGTGAAAGTGCTTCATGCGCTGCACTATTTGTAGGCACTCTATGTGTATGCCCGTGCTTTGAATTAACACTGCAATTTGAGTTAGTTTAAACAGTTGATAACATTTTACGTTGCATGTTTGAAGCTAACTACAGTTGTATGTACTTTGTTTTGCAAATTCCAGACGAGGAGAAGCTTTCAGTGGCATTGCAAGTACTTCCACTTCTGTTTCCTGTTGAAACTAAGTGTGATGGAGTCGGAAGGAAGAAGAAGAAGCTGAAAGCAACTTTGGCAGAGGCAATGCAGTCTTTTGCGCAATGTGTACAGGTAACTACATGAAATCACTTATCCCATTTTCTTATAACTGGAACAAATACTACATGAACTTGTGGGTTGAAAGATGTACTAGGGGTGACGGTAACTAATCAGAAGTACAATTCCAAGTTAAGGGAAGAAAAGTTTGATGTGTGATTTGTGTGAATGTGTGTGTCCGAAACTCCCCCCAAACTGAAACCTGGTCAAGTTGGTCGGGAGATGCTTTATGATGGACTTTGTGTTAAGATAGATTTCCATGGATATTGTATGAAGAAGGAAAGGTTTTCATGAACTTGCAATGTCCACAGGTATTTGGACAATCAAGTCTGAATAAAAAATATAGTTGTGACTAAGTTTGAAAACAAATTGTCAAAACTTGTTTTCTTGCTATAATTACAAAAGATTTTTTTTTATTAAATACAAGTTTCAGTTGGTATAGATTTGAAAATACATCAAGCATACCTGAGCTGAAAAAAGTGTGACTTGAAGTATCTACAGTATTGGATATCTATTAATGGACTTACATTTCAGTTTCAAAGTCAGTAATATGAATTTAAAAAATGGGATCAGATTTTCTTGCCTTTACCCTTTGCTTTGCATGTGAGAAAAATTCACAACTATCACTGCATATCTTGTTTATTGTTTTCACTATTTCATCACTGCAGATTGGAACCAACTTGCCAGAATTCCTGGCTAAGGTTAGCCAGACGCAACCATTTATTCTTATCATTGGAGAGAACAGAAGGAACCCAGAACAACAGTTTGTGATAGTAGAAAGGATGGCAATACCAGCTAGTTCTCTTATCAAGGCAGTTGATCTATGTTTCAAAGTGTTTTATGTATTGGACCTTAACTACCCTTGGGTGTCTAATAACGTGTGGGATTTCATTCAAAAGAACATTTACAGGCTGAGCGAAGGGAAAGGGATGCTAAGGTCAACACCAAGTGTCTTGGCCCTGAAGAATTTTGTATCATGCAGTGCGGAAACGTCAAATGAGATGTTAAAAGAGGGTGCTTACGGTTCATGTTTATAGTATTGACTGAAAGCATTAATGTTGGAATGCTTACCTTATATTATTTGGTTTTTGTGGGCCAGCATGAAATTGGTATGACTGAGTTTGCTCCAAATATATTTTTTCAATATAATTCTAACAGAGGAGCTGGTTGAGCCCTTTTTCTTCTTTTAATGATACCCAAGACCAAATACTTTACAGGCCATCATACTTCAGAAACTTCACTTGGTTTTGACGAGCTTGGAATCGCCTAATATTTTGGAGGTTCATGTGATTTGTGCAATAATTTCAACTTAGTTAAATATGTTTGAAATAATATTAAGAAATATTATATTAATGGAACAGTATTTCAAAATTTACAAATGTTATTCAGACTGACCAAGATCCAGCAGAAGCTTAATAAATTTTAAATGGTTTAGAAAAATTGATTTCAGACTCGAAATGTGAAATTTGTTGTATGTGTACATAACCCATCATGTCGTAGCATTTTTGTGCCCCCCCCCCCTTACCATGACCGCTTGATATGGAATTTTGCAGCAGGCCATTAAACCTTGAGAGAAAAACCAAAAACATATACTAACTATCACAGTAAATGTAATGATAGAGTCTTTGAACGCTGTGTATATCTTATCATAGGTGACTGGAATCATGCGCCCAACTGAAAATTGAGCCACAAAATGTGCTTGTACGTTTTATGAACTTCATTCAACATTAATTCTGGATACAGTATAGTATTTCATTTAAAATTCCAATGGCATTTAGAATGTCTGCATTGATGGGTCTTGCTTTCCTTATATATAAATTTACCCTATTTTATAGGTCTGCCCCTGACTATTTTTTAGAGTCAAGTGAAAAAAAACACCGGCCTCGAAGGCCTATTTAAGAAGGCAATGATCTAGTCAATTTTGACTAGTATGTAGTCAAAATGATGAGATGTTTCTGGTCAATTTAGAACAAGGTTTTCTAGTCACTTAAAATGACCAGATGTCTCTAGTCAAAATGACGAGGATCTCATAAAGTCATATTTTACATGGTAATCTGGTCAAATTTGACTAGATTCTAGTTAAATATGACTAGGTATTTTTAAGAGTGTAGTGTTGCCGAAGATGTAAACAACCACCAACAAAGAAAATAGGAATAGATTGGAGAACGTTGGTCCCTTAATCCTTTCCTTTTAATCATGTATTGCAGTGAGGCTGGTTGATGGGGTTTCTTCTCAGGAAAGTCGGGTAGAAGTGTACCACGATGATCAGTGGGGAACAATATGTGATGACGGATGGGATGATAACGATGCATCGGTTATATGTCGTCAACTTGGTTTTGAAGGCATCGGAGTTGGATGGCAAAGTGCAAAATTTGGTGAAGGATCAGACATAATTTGCTTGGATGATGTTAATTGCTCTGGATCAGAACAGCATATTGAAGAATGCGGGAGCAATGATTGGGGAGCGCACAATTGTGGACATTATGAAGATGCTTCTGTTTCTTGTAGAAGAGGTTCGTTTGGATGAGTAAATTTAGAACATCCAATTTCATGTAGAAAGATTTAGTTATTTTTTTTGAACAAAAACATGATAATCGTATTGCAGAATGTTACCTAAATAATATATGATTCAACATTAATGTTACGTTCCGTCTGATCAAAGGCAATGGAATGCCAAATGACAAATTTACTTGTTTCTGTTTCTTGTGGTACAGGTAAACTTACAGAAGTAAAATATTAGCAACAAATGACAACTATTCTAACCATGTTAGGAAAGACGAAATCATTCTAATAAGCTACCTTAATTTTGTAATGTATAATACCTTCGTAGTTTATACTGCAGTTGTCTAAACAATCATGATAATAGCGCTACAATTGTTGTCTTTTACATTATTCGTTATGATTATTGAAATCAGGTTATAAATTAATGTAGGTCTACTTTCATCATATACGTTTTACCCATGAATATGCCATTTTTATGAAATACGATTGAAAATTGTGTCAGTACACCGCAAGATTAACATCTTCATTCTGTATTCTGGATAAATTAAAATTTGGAAACGCAACAAAACAAGTCTTCAGTTATATACATATAAATATATATTTAAATAAAGAGAACATTAATTCCTTAAACGGTTTGATTTAAATGACTGAACTACGCCTGTTTTAGAGTCTTGTTCCTCGAAAAAGTTCAGAAAAGTTACCACGATGGTCCCTTAATCCTTTTAATTTATTGCAGTGCGCTTAGTTGGTGGTGTTTTTCTGCAAGAAGGTCGGGTAGAAGTGTACCACGATGGTCAGTGGGGGACAATATGTGATGACGGATGGGATGACAACGATGCTTCAGTTATATGTCGTCAACTTGGTTATGGAGACATCGGAGTTGGATGGAAAAGTGCAAAATTTGGTCAAGGTTCAGACTCAACTTGGTTGGACAATGTTACTTGCCTTGGATCAGAACAACGTATTGAAAATTGTAGGAGCAATGATTGGGGAGCGCACGATTGTGGACATGGTGAAGATGCTTCTGTTTCCTGTAGAACAGGTACGGTTGGATGAGTAAAGTCAGAACAAGATATTTCATTCCGAAAAATTGAGTTATTTTCTTTGAGCAAAAAAACATGGTGATTGGATTGCAGTATACGACATAAAGGATATATGATTTAAACATTAAAGTTACGTTCCGTCTGTTTAAAGGCAATGGAATGGCAAATTACAATTATGTACTTGTAACCTGTCTCATCCAGATGACTTAACTGACTGTCATTTGTATATTTTCAACATCGCTTGCAAGTTTAGCTTTCTATGCACAACGTCATGTCTTCCTCTAAGAAATTTAGTAAAATTCTTTTAAGACCAAACACCCGCAATGTTTCCGAAGAGTTATTCAACCATCTTCAAAGAAAGTAGGAAAGTAGGAATTATAGTCCCTTATTTATTTCCTTTTCATGTATTACAGTGCGCCTGGTTGGTGGTGTTTCTTCGGAAGAAGGTCGGGTAGAAGTCTACCGCGATGGTCAGTGGGGAACAACATGTGATGACGGATGGGATGACAACGATGCATCAGTTATATGTCGTCAACTTGGTTACGAAGGCATCGGAGTTGGATGGCAAAGTGCAAAATTTGGTCAAGGCTCAGACCCAATTTGGTTGGATAATATTGCTTGCTCTGGATCAGAACAACATATTGCAGAATGCGGGAGCAATGATTGGGGAGAGCACGATTGTGTACATGGTGAAGATGCATCTGTTTCTTGTAGAACAGGTACGGTTGGATGAGTAAAGTCAGAACAACATATTTAATTCCACATTTTTTAAAATATTTTCTTTAGAAAAACATTGTAACTGTATTGCAGTATGTTACATAAGTTTACATGATTTAAACTTTAACTTTATTTAACATGTAATTGAAATGCAATTTAACGGCACATCATATATGTTTACTTATTAACAGGTTCCATCCAGACGACTTAATTGAGTATCGCTTTCATATTTATGTACAAAAATAATGTCTCCCTCTAAGAATATTGTATACTTTTAAGATCAAATCACCCGTAATGTTCTCGAAGAAGTACACAACCATTTTTAAAGAAAAAAGGAAAAGAGAGACTTTTTGGTCCTTTAATAATTTCCTTTTTATTGACTGAAGTTCGCCTGGTTGGTGGTGATTCTCTGCAAGAAGGTCGTGTAGAAGTGTATCACGATGATCAGTGGGAAACAATATGTGATGACGGATGGGATGATAACGATGCATCGGTTATATGTCGTCAACTTGGTTATGGAGACATCGGAGTTGGATGGCAAAGTGCAAACTTTGGTGAAGGCTCAAATCTAATTTGGTTGGATAATGTTTCTTGCTCTGGATCAGAACAACATATTGAAGATTGCGGGAGCAATGATTGGGGAGTGCACAGTTGTGGACATGGTGAAGATGCTTCTGTCTCTTGTGGGACAGGTAAGATTACAGATTTAAAATGTTAGCGACAGATGAAAATTATTTTGATCCTGTAATTAAAGAAGTAATGCATACAATGAACTACCTTCCTTTATAATGTATATTATAAACAATCATGATGGAAGCGCTGCAAGTGTTGTCATTAACAGTTCCGTCGTTATTGACTAAATCAAGTTATAATGTAATGTAGGCATACCTTCTTTATACACCTATTACCCATGAATATGCGTTTTGTTGAAATATTATTGAAAATTGTGCCTGAACATTGCACGATGAACATCTTCAATCTGTAAACTAGGAATATAGACATTTGGAAACGCCGCAAAACATGTCGTTAGTATTATATAATTTCTAAGAACATAATTTCTTAGACGTGTGATTTGAATTACTACAGTACGCCTGTTTTGTAGGCCTAGACCAGGACGTCGAGTAAATGTTTAACGCGATGGTCCCTTAATTTTTTTCGATTTATTGCAGTTCGCCTGGTTGGTGGTGTTTCTATGACAGAAGGTCGGGTTGAGGTGTACCACGATGGTCTGTGGGGAACAATATGTGATGACGGATGGGATCACAACGCTGCATCGGTTATATGTCGTCAACTTGGTTACGAAGGCATCGCAGTTGGATGGCCAAGTTCAAAATTTGGTCAAGGCTAAATCTAATTTGGTTGGATAATGTTACTTGTTCTGGATCAGAACAAAATATTGAAGAATGCGGGAGCAACGATTGGGGAGAGCACGATTGTGTACATGGTGAAGATGCTTCTGTTTCTTGTAGAACAGGTACGGTTGGATTAGTAAAATCAGAACAAAAGTTTCATTAAGAAATATTGAGAAATATTGCAGTATGTATCATTTCAACTGTAATGGTACGTCGTGTCTGGTTAAAGGGAATACAATGGCAAACTATATTTGGTTACTTGTTAACAGGACCATTCAGACG
>JAIPMN010004785.1:0-21599 GCA_020650975.1 Apostichopus californicus
ACTGTGATGGATAATGTTTGTCTGTGATGGATCATGTGTGACTGTGATGGATAATGTTTGTCTGTGATGGATCATGTGTGACTGTGATGGAGGTTTGTCTGTGATGGATAATGTGTGACTGTGATGGATAATGTTTGTCTGTGATGAATAATGTACAACTGTGATGGATAATGTTTGTCTGTGATGGATCATGTGTGATTGTGATGGATAATGTTTGTCTGTGATGGATCATGTGTGACTGTGATGGAGGTTTGTCTGTGATGGATAATGTGTGACTGTGATGGATAATGTTTGTCTGTAATGGATCATGTGTAACTGTGATGGATAATGTTTGTCTGTGATGGATCATGTGTGACTGTGATGGATGTGTGTCTGTGATGGATCATGTGTGACTGTGATGGATAATGTTTGTCTGTGATGGATCATGTGTGACTGTGATGGATGTTTGTCTGTGATGGATCATGTGTGACTGTGATGGATGTGTGTCTGTGATGGATCATGTATGATTGTGATGGATAATGTTTGTCTGTGATGGATCATGTGTGACTGTGATGGATGTTTGTCTGTAATGGATCATGTGTGACTGTGATGGATGTTTGTCTGTGATGGATCATGTGTGACTGTGATGGATGTTTGTCTGGAATGGATCATGTGTAACTGTGATGGATGTTTGTCTGTAATGGATCATGTTTAACTGTGATGGATAATGTTTGTCTTTGATGGATCATGTGTGACTGTGATGGATGTTTGACTGTGATGAATAATGTATTACTGTGATGGATAATGTTTGTCTGTGATGGATCATGTGTGACTGTGATGGATGTTTGACTGTGATGAATTATGAACGACTATGATGGATAATGTTTGTCTGTGATGGATCATGTGTGACTGTGATGGATGTTTGACTGTGATGAATAATGTACAACTGTGATGGATAATGTTTGTCTGTGATGGATCATGTGTGACTGTGATGGATGTTTGACTGTGATGAATAATGTACAACTGTGATGGATAATGTTTGTCTGTGATGGATCATGTGTGACTGTGATGGATAATGTTTGTCTGTGATGGATCATGTGTGACTGTGATGGAGGTTTGTCTGTGATGGATCATGTGTGACTGTGATGGATAATGTTTGTCTGTGATGAATAATGTACAACTGTGATGGATAATGTTTGTCTGTGATGGATCATGTGTGATTGTGATGGATAATGTTTGTCTGAGATGGATCATGTGTGACTGTGATGGAGGTTTGTCTGTGATGGATAATGTGTGACTGTGATGGATAATGTTTGTCTGTAATGGATCATGTGTAACTGTGATGGATGTTTGTCTGTGATGGATCATGTGTGACTGTGATGGATGTGTGTCTGTGATGGATCATGTGTGACTGTGATGGATAATGTTTGTCTGTGATGGATCATGTGTGACTGTGATGGATGTTTGTCTGTGATGGATCATGTGTGACTGTGATGGATGTGTGTCTGTGATGGATCATGTATGATTGTGATGGATGTTTGTCTGTGATGGATCATGTGTGACTGTGATGGATGTTTGTCTGTAATGGATCATGTGTGACTGTGATGGATGTTTGTCTGTGATGGATCATGTGTGACTGTGATGGATGTTTGTCTGTAATGGATCATGTGTAACTGTGATGGATGTTTGTCTGTAATGGATCATGTGTAACTGTGATGGATAATGTTTGTCTTTGATGGATCATGTGTGACTGTGATGGATGTGTGTCTGTGATGGATCATGTATGACTGTGATGGATAATGTGTGTCTGTGATGGATCATGTGTGACTGTGATGGATGTGTGTCTGTGATGGATCATGTATGACTGTGATGGATAATGTTTATCTGTGATGGATCATGTGTAACTGTGATGGATGTTTGACTGTGATAGATAATGTATTACTGCGATGGATAATGTATGACTGACCGCAAATGAAAGTGCAAAACAATATTGGTATGATGCTGCTGATCATACTCACATCTCTTGGTGTTGCTGCTACTTTCCTTTTTCTAGGCTTCCTCTTTGGCTTAGCCTTGTCTGCATCTGATCCCAAGCCTTTTGAGGATGATATATCTCCTGAGGGCTTAGGCGCGTCTGCTTCTTGAATCTCTTTTTCTGGTTCAGGGGGAGGAAGGGGAACTTCCTCTTCATCAGGAGGCAGAGGAGGAGGATTTAAGAAGTGATCATCAGGTAGTTGATTATAATGGGAATGGTGAAGTGACAGTCGATATTGTTCATGATATTGAAGTGGCTTACGTTCCATCCGTACACCTCCAAACCACGACCAGGAAAGTGGGCCCTGATTCTTTGGGAGTTCCAACATGTCCCAAGGGGTCACCCTTTGTTTGGAAGCCACTTGTAAACCCTGAAAATATCAACGGAAAAAGATGTAAACTGACTAACATGATGCTAAGTGGTTGGGGTTTGCATTTGTTTAAGGTAAAAAATGCATCAGTAATGAATTTCATGACTTTCAATATGTCAGGTGATTTTACAAAAGCCATAAGGAACTATAGAAAAATATTTTCAACTCAATGACACCACAGGCAATGAAAACTGTTCATTGTGTGTGCTTTCCGCACCTCAGCCGGAACATAGTTGGGGCTGAGGTAATACTCCCTATATCTGATGGTCCATGAAATTTCTTCATTGATCCTAGGAATCTTTGGATGAAAAAACATTGAGAAGCAAAGACAAAGGCTAGTGATTACCTGTTTCTTAATGATGGAATCAAATCCTGTAATTTTATTCCCTTTTGTATCTATTAAGCTACCCATTGGTTCACACGTGAGGACTTCCACTGTTCGTCTCGGCACAGGTAAAAGCTGCCTCATTCTGTCTATTCCCTCTGACCTCTTGTCACCAAGCTCTTTCTATAGTAAATGATTAACAAAAAACAAAAGAAGACAATTTGTATCAGACAAACTTAGAAGCAGGACAACCTTAGGGTACACAATTAGCAAAATACTTGAATAACAAGTTATTTGGATTCCTAGGAATAAGACAGAGATGTCATTCTAACTTCTAACCAACCTAGAAAATACTTGAATAACAAGTTATTTGGTTTCCTAGGAATAAGATAGAAATGTAGTTCCAACCAACCTAGAAATACTTGAATAACAAGTAATTTGGTTTCCTAGGAATAAGATAGAAATGTAGTTCCAACCAACCTAGAAATAAAACTTGCTACCGTCTGTCAAAGATCATACTTAACATTGGTCTTTGGTAAATGCATACATTGAGCCAAAAATGATGACCAGGTATTTGCTACTGCATGTACAATTGCATCGCAATAACAACACTACAAAGACTCATTGCAAGACAAAAAAAATATTGCCAAGTGTGACAAACTTTGATGTCACTACAAACTTGCCTCAAGGTTAAGTTAAAAATATTGCACATAGATCTTATACTTTACAGTCACTGTAATACATTGTGACATGTCTAAAAGTATTCAATTAATGCACTAGTCATGCATACTAGTAATGCATACAAGTAATGCATACTAGTTTCTCAATTATACATCTATACTAATAATGCAGAGAATGTGGAAGGATGTTTCAATTATACATCCATACTAATAATGCAGAGAATGTGGAAGGATTTCTCAATTATACATCCATACTAATAATGCAGAGAATGTGGAAGGATTTCTCAATTATACATCCATACTAATAATGCAGAGAATGTGGAATGATTTCTCAATTATACATCCATACTAATAATGCAGAGAATGTGGAAGGATTTCTCAATTATACATCCATACTAATAATGCAGAGAATGTGGAAGGATTTCTCAATTATACATCCATACTAATAATGCAGAGAATGTGGAAGGATGTTTCAATTATACATCCATACTAATAATGCAGAGAATGTGGAAGGATTTCTCAATTATACATCCATACAAGTAATGCAGAGAATGTGGAAAGATTTCTCAATTATACATCCATACTAATAATGCAGAGAATGTGGAAGGATTTCTCAATTATACATCCATACTAATAATGCAGAGAATGTGGAAGGATTTCTCAATTATACATCCATACTAATAATGCAGAGAATGTGGAAGGATTTTTCAATTATACATCCATACTAATAATGCAGAGAATGTGGAAAGATTTCCCAGTTATACATCCATACTAATAATGCAGAGAATGTGGAAGGATTTCTCAATTATACATCCATACTAATAATGCAGAGAATGTGGAAGGATTTCTCAATTATACATCCATACTAATAATGCAGAGAATGTGGAAGAATTTCTCAATTATACATCCATACTAATAATGCAGAGAATGTGGAAAGATTTCCCAGTTATACATCCATACTAATAATGCAGAGAATGTAGAAGGATTTCTCAATTATACATCCATACTAATAATGCAGAGAATGTGGAAGGATTTCTCAATTATACATCCATACTAATAATGCAGAGAATGTGGAAAGATTTCCCAGTTATACATCCATACTAATAATGCAGAGAATGTGGAAGGATTTCTCAATTATACATCCATACTAATAATGCGGAGAATGTGGAAGGATTTCTCAATTATACATCCATACTAATAATGCAGAGAATGTGGAAGGATTTCTCAATTATACATCCATACAAGTAATGCAGAGAATGTGGAAGGATTTCTCAATTATACATCCATACTAATTATGCAGAGAATGTGGAGGGATTTCTCAATTAAACATCCATACTAATAATGCAGAGAATGTGGAAGGATTTCTCAATTATACATCCATACTAATAATGCAGAGAATGTGGAAGGATTTCTCAATTATACATCCATACTAATAATGCAGAGAATGTGGAAGGATTTCTCAATTATACATCCATACAAATAATGCAGAGAATGTGGAAGGATATCTCAATTATACATCCATACTAATAATGCAGAGAATGTGGAATGATTTCTCAATTATACATCCATACTAATAATGCAGAGAATGTGGAAGGATTTCTCAATTATACATCCATACAAGTAATGCAGAGAATGTGGAAGGATATCTCAAATATACATCCATACTAATAATGCAGAGAATGTGGAGGGATTTCTCAATTATACATACACACTAATAATGCAGAGAATGTGGAAGGATTTCTCAATTATACATCCATACTAATAATGCAGAGAATGTGGAAGGATTTCTCAATTATACATCCATACAAGTAATGCAGAGAATGTGGAAGGATATCTCAAATATACATCCATACTAATATTGCAGAGAATGTGGAAGGATTTCTCAATTATACATCCATACTAATAATGCAGAGAATGTGGAGGGATTTCTCAATTATACATACACACTAATAATGCAGAGAATGTGGAAGGATTTCTCAATTATACATCCATACTAATAATGCAGAGAATGTGGAAGGATTTCTCAATTATACATCCATACAAGTAATGCAGAGAATGTGGAAGGATTTCTCAATTATACATCCATACTAATAATGCAGAGAATGTGGAGGGATTTCTCAATTATACATACACACTAATAATGCAGAGAATGTGGAAGGATTTCTCAATTATACATCCATACTAATAATGCAGAGAATGTGGAAGGATTTCTCAATTATACATCCATACTAATTATGCAGAGAATGTGGAAGGATTTCTCAATTATACATCCATTCTAATAATGCAGAGAATGTGGAGGGATTTCTCAATTATACATACACACTAATAATGCAGAGAATGTGGAAGGATATCTCAGTTAGGCATTCATATAATTATAGTCTGACTTTTGGCAGCATTTTAGTCTTGATAAGTTATAATTCAAGAAAATAGAAGTGTTAGCAATGGTTCTATAGCTATTAAGGTTTTCAAGATATTCACCTTTCAAATATACTAATTCTGGAATGGAATGCTCCTTTAAGTCTAATTTGACCAGAAGGCTCCTCTGTGTTAATCCATTGTTTTATCTATTAACTTGGATGAAAGATATTTTTTAAATTTCATATACACATCAGAGGTTCAAAGGATGATATTCAACACCATTTGCCCTTGCAAAATTTGTGAAATATTGTAACCATGCTGCTTTAGGCCATAAAAGTCTAGTCTTCCAGTGACTTTCATGATGTATCTGAGGAACTGACTTAATGGTCTGTGGTCATTTAAATTGATGAACCTCACTTGTATAAAGGGCCATTTCTCAAAAGTGTTATAGAAATACATCCTGAACTCAAAGCAGAGTTAGACCATCTTGGAATGGTCTACAACATATCTAACTTAATTTAGTGTTCAAGTCTTTAATGAAGTGGGTGTGGAAAGATTTCTCAAATGATACATTTGTTAGATTATTGTTCTGGGTGTGGAAGGATTTTAGGATTATTAATCAAATGTAATGTAGTAAATGCACTGTCACTTGTTTCTTTCATTGCAACTTGTGCATCAAGTGATTGTCAAGAAGTAATTCATTCTGTCCATACTGTTGAATGAACTGTTTGGTTACCTTGAGTTTCTTAATAAGTTGCTGGTGTTGCTTGCTCTCATCACCGGCTCCAGGGCTGGCTCCAGGGTCTGATGATAATGTGCTATTTATCAACACGTTCATCATATCAAGCACAGTAGTAAATAGTTCCCTAACAGATACAAAAACATTATTTATTAAGTATTCACCTTTGTTTGCAGTATCATGTCAGTGCAAAGCTTCACTATGAAAGCACATTGACATAAAATCAAGTGAAAATGGACATACAATTAGATTACACGACAAAATAAAAAACCGCATATTTTAATTACCCAGAAAGCCAAAAGGCTTAGTGATTCCTTCCCACCCTCCATGAGGACATGTCAAAGTAGACAGCAGACTAGATTTTGAAGATTTTACCATTGTTGCAGCAATATATTTGCATGTGGATCTACATCACCAATGTAATTCATCATAGTTTTACTTTTCAAGTTATCGATTAGAAGGTATTAAAACTTGGACCTCAAATGGCATTTGATCTACACACTGGAAATTTACTGATGACCCCTTATGGTAGCTCAATATTTTAAGTCCACATGCATCACTTTTAATATCATGGGTCACATATCTTGGCCTCATTTCACTCTGTCATATACTCCAAACATATCAGTCATTCTTGACAAAAGCATTTCCAATTTGAAGCAAGAAAAACTCTTCCCATTTGTTTTGACTGCCAAAAATACATCTGCTCAGGATTTACCCTCAAATATTCCAATTGGGACATTTGCTTTTAAAGCACTTGCTAAAATATTACCAAAAGCTGACTTAAGCCTAATCTTAAGCAAAACTTTTTTGACACTTAATATCTTCTACAAAATAAATTCCACATAATTGGTAGACATAGATCAGAGATTTGACCCCTTGTTTGATTTATCTATCGATGGGCAATCCTCCAAGATGTTATCATCCACTCGACCTTCTGACCTCATTGTGGCCCAAAGTGATCAATAAAATGGTTGTAAAGACTGCATAACAGAAATAGCTATTTACTGCAAGTCTGGAACAATTTCATTCTTTGACCTCTATTGACCAGCAAACACCTTTTAGACCTCCACAAAAGTTAATAGCCATCTTGTATTCACTAAGATGAATCTACAAACCAAGTACGAATCTCACCCAAGCTTCAATTTTGGATTTATTGTGCTTAAAATGTTTTCCAAATTTGACCTCTTGTTGACCTTAATCAACCTTTGACCGCCACAAGAAACAGTGTTCTTTTACTCACTAAGGTGGATCCGCATACCTAATACGAAGTTTCTACAGGATTGGCCATCGGAGTTATATTTACAATAGTTTTATAGACTTTCACTTATGTTGGCCTCAAATAAACTTCGACCTCCACTGATTTCAATAGAGTTCTTGTAATCACCAAGGAAACCTACTTATCAAATATGAAGTTTAAACTAACACAACACTAGCGTTGTGCGGTAGTGCAAATTTCACACAACCGGTAGTGTTGCAACAGGAATCCCGGTATCGTAACTACAACCGGGATTTTCCTCAACTTCCATCTATGGTTCAAAGCACTTAGTTACGAGACTGTCAATTTCATACATTCAATATGCATAGCCTAGGCTATGTACATACTCTTACACGCACGGTTATAAAAAAAATAAAAAATAAAAATAAAACGCTATATTAGGGCCTTTGTTTTTTAACATACACTTTCAGAAAGAAAAGCACAAACCTTAGAAAAAAGCAACCCACACCACCCTCATTCATACTGGACGTAGGATATAAGATTAACACGTTTGCACGTGGATTAAAAATGTAATCCATACACAAACAGAAATTGGGAGTTCCCCACTATTCCATGATATTGAAATAGGGTAACCCTTCAAGTTAAAAAGTTCACAATGAAAAGTTTTCAACTATCAGCAAGTCACCATGTGTTTGGAACTATTCAAACTAAGAACACAGAAACCAGAAATAAACGTGTTTTCTTTTCTTTATTTCAAATAGTAACACGTAAATATTTTTATTATGTCCGGGATTCCCGGGAATGATACAGACACGAATGTAATAACTGGTTGTTTTCCAACTACCGGTAGTAGTTACACATTGCACTGTGATAGGAAATAGTCAATACCGGGATCGGGATACCAGGATTCACTTGACTACAGGGATCCCGCACAACGCTACACAACACATACACCAACTATCAAATTCAGTCAGTGTACTTTTTAAGATATTGTGTTTACAAGCAGTGTCACATACACACACACACCATCACAACCATATAGATTCATGTTGCCTCCGGCAAGGAATCAAAAAGCTTTGAAACAAACTTCAAAAGAATGTTGATAAGTTAGATATTAATACACCTAAACCAACAAGGTAGGGCTTAAGCTTAATACATCACCAACATGATGATGCTATGAGTAATATGTGACCCAGCATGGTTAGTTTTAAATTAATATGTAACCAACATGATGAGGTTGAACTTAATATTTAACATACATGATGAAATTTAAATGAACATATCTGGTGGGATTTACTTGAAATGTAAATAAGATGTCACTTACGGTGTGGATTTAACATCTATAGGACCAGATGTTATTAGCTGGAGAAGTAAAATAGCAAACTCTGTTGTCCAAGTATTACTTCTCATGATTGTGTCAAACATATTGCCAACCTATAGATGAAAAAAGTAAGAGGTTATTTAATATTGACGATCCGCTGATGGAAACACACTATTATTACAGCACCCTTAGAGTAACTGACAAAATATTGTGGGTGCTGCTTTTACTCACAGAAGTACCCAACCAATCATCAGCCACAATGTTCCACAATGTTAAACAATGCAGAAATAAAAACAAAGCTTGTCACAATACATTTGAAATCCCTCTTTAAAACTTCTTCAAATTAACTAAATTCATTCATTACATAATTACATGACATAAGTACATAGTATAGGTACTGTACATAACAAAAGTACATAACATAAGGTACTTGGCTAGTTGTTCTGTGCAACATTTGATACTTTGTTTGTACATATGCTCTAAGACTTGTACTTGTTTAAAAGAATACAAACACAGTAGGAAGGAGATCTGAGTTCCAGCGAGGGCAACTGGAGATGTTCAGTGTAGCATAAGGACAAGGATCAATGAAGGCTGTACTGCTATGGGAGAATGTGTTAACCTGGTTGCTGAGGTCATAATATACCAGATGATTATAATCATTATTTGGATTCTGTATATTTAAACATATATTGTGGCTGGAATGACTGGCAGGTGTGAGGGCAAAACAGAAAAGGGTTTTGAATTAGCTACACGGCCTGGCTTCCATATACTAGGGTATAAATGTTTCCTATTTGAAACACCTAGAGTTATATAATATTTTTTATATTTTCTTCCTAGGATTGGCTGTTCATATACACATGTGTATAACCCACATGTATACACATGAGTATAACCCATACAATACACATGTGTATAACCCATGAGTATAACCAATACAATACACATGTGTATAACCCATGAGTATAACCCATACAATACACATGTGTATAACCCATGAGTATAACCCATACAATACACATGAGTGCAACCCATGAGTATAACCATACCTTACACATGAGTATAACCCATTTTGAAATTATTCACCATTAAAACATGCAAACTGACTGGAATGTTCATTAACATTGTGTTTGCTTCTCAGTCCATGTATTAAAGATCAATTCACTGTTTTACACATTCTCAAAATTCAGACGAAAATGTTGCTTTTTCAACAAATAAATGTAAGAAATATCCCCTAGACTGGCAGGAGTGATTACTAACATTTACAACATATTTATTCAACATTAATGTTGTGCCTATGTATCATCCTCAAAGTTAAAAAAACTATACAACAATGAAAGAAGAATGAAACTTACTAAGCTGAGTCTCAGCTGAAGGGCTTCATGCATCAACTGATGGCTTTTTTGATCTTCCCATCGATCCTGGGAAAGAGATTAAACATGAACTGAGCCAGAGCACCACTATGTTGAAGCTCAATTGACTTTATAAAGTGACTCTATGAAAGATACCATTCCATGTTGTCTGTGTGTGTAACAGTTAATAACCCAGTTTGTCATAATGTGACAAAACTGTCCTCTTTCAAAATATGGAAGCTTGTTATAACTTCCATAGGCTAAACTTCCCTTTGGAAGAAAAACAATTTTTAAACTTCAAAGGTTTAGCTTGGCTTTGTCAAAATCCTGCAAGGAAATCCAACTGTTGTGATTGGCAGAATACATCCACTACATTGCAGTACTCCCACTTTTTATCAATTGAGTAACAGACCCATCAGACATTCTCTTTAACAACTAAATGCAGGCAAGTTCTGACTCAAGTCCATTCTTCATAAACAGTTTTGACAATTACTTTCCCTTAAACATAAATTTCTGAACACTTAATTGACATCAAACCTGAGCATAGTTTGACCCAGGCTGGATTTAACTTATCATGGGCATTTCTATGATACAATATGACAACACTTGATCTTTTTTGACATCAACAAAACAAACACTGATGCCATGGACTGTTAACGAGAGGGTGCAAAGACTGCTGACAAAAATCACCATGCACTGCAACCAATTTCATGTTTTCCCCTGTAACAAGCTCACAATTTCATGTTTTCCCCTGTAACAAGCTCAAGATGACCCCTGACATATTTTTCTGTACTGCATATTGTCACTTCATAGACTGAGCTCTTTAAGGCAATGTTGTTGAAAATCTGAACAAGCCTCAAGAAGAACAGCAGGTTTCAAGTATTCTTCCTTTTTGCTGCTAATTGCATCATATGACCTTTGACCTCACATTACTGTGTCCTTTCTTTTAACCCACTATCAGCTGATTATTGTTAGCAACTTTGGTCAAATATAGTTTCACGCCAAAGAAAGATCCACTTGAAAAATATTCATACTTTAGTTAATAAGGACCTGAAACAACCATTTACCTCTTACCCTTGTACCGCTTTTGTAACCCTTCACAAATTGACCACTACTACAAATTGTCATTCAGGTCAGATCGAAGTCCTAGGAGGAGAAGCATTTTATAGGATTTCATGTTTGGGCATGTCATCCCCCAAATGAACTTTGATCTCCTTTTTGTGTAATCTTAAATGAAGCCACATTGGGACCACAAACCAGTACAAGCTAAGAACTTTAGCATGAGGTAGGTTCTTGAAGCTCTAACATATAGTATGTGACAAAACCAGAGTTACTTACATCTTTGGGTGTCTGTAAGAACTGAGTGAGCTGAGTTTGTAGTGATGTCAGGAGTCCTTCCTTTTGATCATCCTGACCTTTCAAGCATGTCAATACGAGGGACAGTAATGGCTGCGGACTTGCTAAAGACATTTGATTACTGCATAGAAGATAAAAGTTATCATCAGCAATGGACTATCTTCAGTGAATAGAAGAAACTATGACCTTGTGCTGGCCATTGGCAAATCTATACACTTACACTCTGTATGTTACCAATCAATATCCCAACAATCTGTATGCTAACAATCTGTATGTTACCAATCAATATCCCAACAATATGTATGCTAACAATCTGTATGCTAACAATCTGTATGTTACCAATCAATATCCCAACAATCTGTATGCTAACAATCTGTATGTTACCAATCAATATCCCAACAATATGTATGCTAACAATTTGTATGCTAACAATCTGTATGCTAACAATCTGTATGCTAACAATCTGTATGCTAACAATCTGTATGCTAACAATCTGTATGCTAACAACCTGTATGCTAACAATCTGTATGCTAACAATCTGTATGCTAACAATCTGTTATACTAACAATCTGTATGATAACAATCTGTATGCTAACAATCTGTATGCTAACAATCTGTATGCTAACAATCTGTATGCTAACAATCTGTATGCTAACAATCTGTATGCTAACAATCTGTATGTTAACAATCTGTATGCTAACAATCTGTATGCTAACAATCTGTATGCTAACAATCTGTATGATAACAATCTGTATGATAACAATCTGTATGCTAACAATCTGTATGCTAACAATCTGTATGCTAACAATCTGTATGCTAACAATCTGTATGCTAACAATCTGTATGCTAACAATCTGTTATACTAACAATCTGTATGATAACAATCTGTATGCTAACAATCTGTATGCTAACAATCTGTTATACTAACAATCTGTATGCTAACAATCTGTATGCTAACAATCTGTATGCTAACAATCTGTTATACTAACAATCTGTATGCTAACAATCTGTATGCTAACAATCTGTATGCTAACAATCTGTATGCTAACAATCTGTATGATAACAATCTGTATGCTTACAATCTGTATGCTAAAAATCTGTATGCTAACTTCTGTTATACTAAATATAACATATTTTAATATTTTGTATACATATTACTGCAATTAAAGCATTAAACTAAGTCAAACAGGCTAAACATGAACTGAGCAAAGATGCTCATCAGTGCTACAACCAATAAATAATCAATGTGAGTGTCCTATCAATGTGTTTTACTTCAAGTGGTTTAGTCCTTATCTGTAAATATGCATATTTTAAGTAATGAACCAAAATAGATACAAAATGAACCTGGGTTATGCAGTGGTAAACTTGGTACACAATCCAACAACACTTATGCAAACAGCATCAAGAGAGAATGGATCCCTATCATCACCAAAAACTCCATAATATTGCTGCAAACTACCAAACACAACAACACATATATTCAAAATAGCAAAATGTTGTGCAAGATTTATGTGCATAGGTCTAACAAAAGAGATGACACCATAAAACTATTTTCAAACAAACCTTCTTTTTTCTTGCTTGTCTTTGCTACCAGGCTTTGCGGTCCATGTCTGGCCAACACTCTCTAATATGGTTGCTGCCGACCTCAAGACCCTCCCTTGGACACTGCCCGATAACTTAGATATCAGTGGTGCAACCAACCAAATGCTATTTCGTTCCTGTTCTTGTCTGCATAACAGAAATAACATGATGGTAAGTATTTTAAAGTAGTATTTTCTGGTGTCAAATCAGTAAAGATCAGCAAAATAGCATCAGGATCTCCATCCACCATGATCATGGATACACACTAGCATTCTAACACTGTAACCCTATCTAACATTCTGAGTTTGTTCTATATTCAGGAAATTAGAGCAGAAAAAAAGATACAACAGAAGTAAAAAATTGCAGTACCAATCCTGCTCTTAGATTGCTATTAGATCACTGGGGGGGGCTGGCGCCCCCCCAGCCCCACCGGTTCCTACGCCCTTGGAGGTACTTCAATCAGCAAAAGGTATCAACATGTAGAGAGGACAAGTTAGGTTGCTATTTTTGCTAAAATGTGCAAAACGTTTCCTATATTGACTTCTGCTGACATTAAATTACCTATGATCTACAATAAAGACAAAAGGCTTCTAGTGATTAATAGTAAGACTCCACACAAACATGAAAAAGGTAGCAATTGTTAGACAAACAGAAACTTGACACCAAGCTGCTCTCAATGAGGACTTTTTACCTCTTGCGACTTGCTTTGGTTGGTTTTGATTTGTTTCCACTCTGCTGATGATGAAAGACCTCCATTGTTGCCTTGGATATGTTATCCAGAAGGACTAGTTCTGACTGACCACTGGACTGTTTCAACATCAGCTGTAGCTCCAAGAGTGAGATACGTAATGTCCATTGATCAAGGGTCTGAAATATTCAAGAGTCATTAAAGATAACCTTGTTCAAATTAGAGATCATAATTTTCACATAGCATGTCTGTTTTGTGTCTTGAACAGACAATGAATTGTACTATATGTCCTTTATGCAATCCTTTATGGTTTCAGAATGACAAGCCAATATGAAACACTAAACAATAACAAATAAACAAATTAATTAATTGAAGCGATCACATTACCTACCTTAAGAATTCTTTCTATTGTCTGCTTTTGTTCATTGTCAGATGTTTTTGCTCCAATGGATGGTACTCCATTAGGGTAGCAAATCAGATGCAGCAGGTAGTGCATCTGAGGAAGAAACAAATAAAATCAAGTCCACGGCCTACAGGCAACAGGGATCAAATCACTACATACAGGTCACAGGGAACAAACCAATCAACATTTTCCACTTTAATGAGCTTTTCTGGTGACAGGAAATGCAACACTTATCTTACTATATGTATAGAAAAATATTAAACATTGTTAGTTGTAGTCACTATCTCAATTCCTTGTACCTAACTGCAGATATGGTTGGTTAAATGTAGTTTATTGAATTGCTTAGGAGTTGATCAAGGTAGGTGCTCTGTGATGTCATCATGACAGCTGTCCTCTTTACTTCCATTACAACTTTCTTGATTATTTATCCTTAATATGTAACACAATTGGAATGTTTGCTGAATCACATAAATTGTTTAATATAATTTACTACAAGTATGTCAGATCAGTTACATACAGTGACAGATAGATATATTACAGACTTTTAACATGCTATGGTACATGTATATCAGATCAAAGATTATTCATAGCTAATAGATTATTACCCTGCTTCTATATATGTATGTCAGATCAAGATTATTCATAGCTAACAGATTATTACCCCGCTTTGAACTGTATATGTATGTCAGATCATAGATTATTCATAGCTAACAGAATATTACAGATTACTACCCCGCTTCTTTATATGTATGTCAGATCAAGATTATTCATAGCTAATAGATTATTACCCCGCTTCTGTATATGTATGTCAGATCAAGATTATTCATAGCTAACAGATTATTACCCCGCTTTGAACTGTATATGTATGTCAGATCATAGATTATTCATAGCTAACAGAATATTACAGATTATTACCCTGCTTCTATATATGTATGTCAGATCAAGATTATTCATAGCTAATAGATTATTACCCCGCTTCTTTATATGTATGTCAGATCAAGATTATTCATAGCTAACAGATTATTACCCCGCTTTGAACTGTATATGTATGTCAGATCATAGATTATTCATAGCTAACAGAATATTACAGATTACTACCCCGCTTCTTTATATGTATGTCAGATCAAGATTATTCATAGCTAATAGATTATTACCCCGCTTCTTTATATGTATGTCAGATCAAGATTATTCATAGCTAACAGATTATTACCCCGCTTTGAACTGTATATGTATGTCAGATCATAGATTATTCATAGCTAACAGAATATTACAGATTACTACCCCGCTTCTTTATATGTATGTCAGATCAAAGATTATTCATAGCTAACAGATTATTACAGATTACTACCCCGCTTCTTTATATGTATGTCAGATCAAAGATTATTCATAGCTAACAGATTATTACAAATTACTTCCACGCTTCTGTATATGTATGTCAGATCATAGATTATTCATAGCTAACAGATTTTTACAGATTACTACCCCGCTTGTGTACACGTATGTCAGATCAAAGATTATTCATAGCTAATAGCATATTACCGATTATACCCACTTGTGTATATGTATGTCAGATCAAAGATTAGTCATAGCTAACAGATTATTACAGATTACTACCCCGCTTCTGTATATGTATGTCAGATCAAAGATTATTCATAGCTAATAGAATATTACCGATTACTTCCCCGCTTGTGTATATGTATGTCAGATCAAAGATTATTCATAGCTAACAGATTATTACAGATTACTACCCTGCTTCTGTATATGTATGTCAGATCAAAGATTATTCATAGCTAACAGATTATTACAGATTACTACCCCGCTTGTGTATATGTATGTCAGATCAAAGATTATTCCTAGCTAACAGAATATTACCGATTACTTCCCCGCTTCTGTATATGTATGTCAGATCAAAGATTATTCATAGCTAACAGATAACTACAGATTACCAACCTGCTTCTGAGATAAAAGTTGATCAAGTAATACTTCTGCAGTTAATAGACGCTCTGGTTCTTTCAGACAGATTTCTCTAACACATTCCTGAGCACAAATAGTCTTTAAAGTGTACTTGGCATATGTTCTAAGGGAGGCTGATTCAATGGTGCTTCCAGACCTATTTCCTAGAGGGGAGGCGTCTTCAGGAGTAATGTCCTCTGCAGTGTCAAACAGGCTGGATCCACCACCACCATCTTCACCTGAATCACCTGTCATAGAAAAATTGACCATACTGACCCCAGATGACAATAAATTCTAACTGATACTCTAAACAGATCATTATTGCGATTATTATCAAATTGATTTTAGCTGTGGACTTATTTGTACTTGAACTTGGAGCAAGCAGGTGCAACCACCTCAGAGAGAAGGCATAGCTTTGACCAGTTCAAAATGGAACTTAGGGCAAGCAGGTGCAACCACCTCAGAGAGAAGTCATAGTTTTGATCACTTCAAAATGAAACTTGGAGCAAGCAAGTGTGATGTCATCAGTGGGAAGACAATGGGACTGCCGAGTTACCTTTGAACATGACTTTTAATAGCACTACGAGGTTGTACCTAACACTACCCAGTGGAACAATGTTCTTATAGTTAACATTAACACTACTTCAGGTGTAAGACATGTTACTTATTATTGATACAGAAGAACAGGTGAGGCCAATAGGGTTAAGATTAACAGTAACACTAGCTAAGGTGTAAGATACATTTATAAAAGCAGGTCGGGAAATGAGATATTTCCAATTAACTTAATGTTATAGTTAATGGAATGTGATGGAATTCTCATCACTGCACATGCAGTATTATTTTTCTACCTGGATAGTAGCAAGTTTTTACATATCCATCACTGATATGTTTCTTTTCTATCAGACCTACCAATCAGAAGTAGAGCTTTAAGCACTCCAACTAATGGATCCACACTGATCCCCCGGTGAGCTGCTTCAAGTAGATGGCGATCACAAGAGCTGAGAATACTGATCCATTTCTGTTCATCAGGTTGGCTGCAAACAGTTCCACCCACCAATGAAGAGCAAAACAGTCTCAGCAGAAGATGGCACATGAGGCGGGCACCAGGCTCTGCATCTGTGTCCATCTCAACAGCTCCTGTGTGAGAATTAAACTAAGGTATCACACCTCCTGTGTAGGAACACAAACTACAATAGCAAAGGTCCTGTGTTGGAATAAACTGGAATATCATTACAGCACAATAGCAAACTCTTAATGTTTGATTGTAATCCAAAAATGAGCAATTATGACAGAGGATATTAATGCTATATTATTGGACACCTTGATGATGTTAGCCAACCCTGGTAAGACTGAGTTCTATTGCAACGATTTTGTAATCACCTGAGAAGGAAGGCGTAGCAGCAATGAGGGATGCCATGGCAACATGTTCCACCACATCGTCTAGGGAGAAGCAATGCCTTGCAATCAGAATCGCTGTAAACATGGCTATCTTGTCGTGAGTAGATGTATCAGAAACCTAAAATCAAACCACAAACAGATATGACTGCTATTACATCAATAACAGTTTACAATCATGTTACAATAAATACATTTAAATCAACCAGAAAGCCAATTGCCTTATTGATTTCTGGCCACATTTTGTCTATGAGAAGATTTAACTGTCTCAATGCACACAAACTTTTTAATGGTTGGCCATTAATGACATCAATTGATCATCGATGTTCTTCAACTAGCCTTTTACATTTGCACATATCATGCTTACAAAATGTTCAGATATTGACTTTTTTTGAATGTCAAATGACCTTTGAATCACCGAATTTAACAGGTTTCTTTTCTTTAACAAGATGATTTACATGTCAAATATGATGTTTACCAAGAATTACATTGCAATTACATGTACAAGTTTTTCAAACTTTTTTGTCTGTTGATTTCAAATAACTACTGACCTCCACCAGTTTCAGTAGGTTTCTTGTACTAGCTATCATGTACATGCCCAGTAAGAAGTTCATCCAAGCTTTACTTTTGCAATTTTGTTGTGTTTTCTGGTAAGGCTATTGAGCTCTGTTCACCTCCAGTGATCTTTGACCTCGAACAGTTTCAATAGGCTTCTGAACTCACTACATTGTATGTACACTGAGTATGAGCATCAACATATTACTTTGTGAGGTATGCTTACAAGTTTTCCCTCTTTACCCCTGTTGACCTCAAATGACCTATAACCTCCACCAATGTCAATATAGTCCTTTCACTTACGAAGGGGTATCTACATGTGAACTTCATCCAACTTTCAGTTGGTAAGCTACTATGTATACAAAGTATTCAGACTTTGACCAAAGTTGACCTCAAGAGATCACCAATCTCGATAAGATTCTTGTACTCACCAAGGGGCATCGGAATAAAAAGTATTTAGTTTTTGAGTTATCTTTACAAGCCAAGGGCATCACATACTGTACAGTACCGCTCACGTATAACTGGACATGTGTACGTGCACAGGATCATATAAAGACGTATAAACAAGTACAACCACGCATAAACTCGTTGCCAAACAAATTGCCACATAGACATTGCACCTCGTATAATCCCTGTACAAGTTTATACGCAGGAAATGCTATTGTGCTCATTGAATAGGGATCAAAGTGCCCAAACGAATTAGTGAGATGTTTGAAACAGCTGTTTCTTACATTGTAGTTTAAGACGTGGTTTTTACCTAGCAGCGAAAAGGTCACAGGTAAAGTGTTTGCCGCCAGTATAGAACTTAACTGTTTTTCGTTAATTGGGTTTCTATTCAGTGTTTCTTTTCCCGACTTTTTTTCAGTTGTAGAGGTTATATTCCACGGAGGATAAGTTTACTTTGAATAATTGACAACACTTTGAAGAAATAATAAAGTATTACTAAGCGTTTCTTGTGCCAATTTTTAATATTATTTCCAATGGTTCCAACAGATGAAAAGAAAAAAACTTCCACCCAACAACTTTGAAGCAGGGCCTGTTAAGAACAAAACATGTTTCTCGTCCACACGAGGGGCCTCCTTTTTCCTGATTCCTGAGTCTCTTTTCCGATTACAAGAAATCTTAACTATCATTACCAATTATATTGTAAAGGTTGCCACATATTCCAAACTAGTATTAGCGCAATGAAAAGAAGAAATTATGGCCGCCCATTTTTTTTTTTTCAGATCTCAGTACGAGAAACATGTATTTTATTTGGGTTATAGAACAACTTTTGTTAATGTGGTTAAGTTAATATTTTCCTACCCTAGCAATATGTCCATTTTTTAAAAACCTCCATGAAAACAGACTTTTTTGAAAATGGATTTAAGCTCAACAATTTAAGAAATGCTTACCAATTAAATACTGGCATCAAACAATACATTTCGTATTTCTTCCAATACAGATCCACAAAGGATAAAAATGCTAAGTAGAGCTTATTAGAGAGAAATAAAAAACTGCATGTACACGGTCAGTTTAAGTATCCAAATACTATACAAAGAGATTGAGTTCATCGAAACACCCATTTACCCTACCACCTGAGGAAAACCGTCTTTTATAGTACAATACAGTACTTTACATTGATACAAAAGCTACTTCTACAACAGCTTCCCAAAATGTGTATGTGTCGCAATAGGTTTAGTTTTAACCGTGCAGCACATGTGTACCATTCATTGTTTGCATATTACACCAAAAGACGGCATCACTTTGCCTTGATTCAGATGTAGCAACAGGTGCACTGAATGATGTATCCTGGACATGAATTGTTTATCGGGAATGATTGACAGTCGCTTCGTTACAGAAAGACGGGAAACTATCATCTTTCTATGTTGATTTTTTTTATCCGCATTTCCCATTTTTATTTGACATGGCCAGATTGTTTCTTAGTGTAAGATTTGTCAATTCAAGTGTGCAGTAGAAAACTTTTTCAAATTCAAAGCAGCTGAAAGGGGTATAGGGCCTACATATGGGCGAGTTGTTGATTTCTCATTATCAATTATTATTGGCAAAGTTACATTGAGGACGGAGAAGGAGGGAAGTTATTTGTTGGGGAGGGGGTGGGGGGGGGGAGAGGCAACGAATCGATAATGTAAGGGCTGAGACAGTACTAAAAAGATCCATGCAAGAACTTCAGAAACATCGCATTGTGTCGTTCATTTTCATGTCTACTTTAAGTTTTTCTTAAATGTATTACAGGTCTTAATACTAAACATTGCTGACTTAAGTATCAAATAAACTAGGTCTGAACAATATAGAAAGTATGAAGCATTGTCTGCCTATGACTGTAATGTGGATGGAAGATATATAACTTCTCCAATTTTGTTCGCCATCCCATTGGCTATGACACCTTGGTCCACCCGTCAGTACTCCAACCACCTCACAAACCGTCCAACTCCCATGTTTCCGACCAAACTAAAAGATAAAAGACAATGACTAGAACACGAAAAATGTATCTGATCGGCTCACTACCCCGTGATTCTTTCAGACCGAAAAAAACAATCATTAATTCACCTTACACGATTTTTCAACACTTTCTGAATGGCCAGGCCTATGTACTTCCAATATAAAATAACCAGCAATGGCCCATGTGGAAAAAGCAATACACTGCATTCCGAAATATTTTGTTTGGCATCGTGAACTTGGGGAAGTTCGAATGTCGATGACCAACTTATGTTCCGTGACCAATTTCAATGGGAATTATGTGTGTAAAAACTCGGGTATTTCCATGTGTTATATATATAGAAGTTTTACGTAAGCGTAGTGAAATTCGGGGCGGCTCGTTGATTGTGAGAAAGCACTTATCTCAGCATCAATATTTGTGAAAAAAAGGTTTTTCTTCAGAAAATATTTTTGACTAGTAATTGGAATCTCAATGTATAAAGAAGTACTGGTTCTAAACCTTATCATTGCATTTTGGGGGACGTCAGACCTTCAAGTGCAAAATATTGTTTTTTCATTAAAGATTATCGTGGTTTTCTTGAGAGATGTATACAGCGTAACTTTCGATGTAGGCTAAGAGGAAGGATAGGCCGAGCCCTACCTAGTTTTCATGAATTGTTACCTACATTCAATTCAATGCCTAACATGCCTAACAGGAGGAACTCGTATAAAGAGTAACAGACTGGGGCACATTGTCGTAATTAATACAGTTTCCTCGCTAAAGTTTTTGCACTGATTGTATCAATCGTTTGTGCTCCTAGTAGCGCTGTTTTCTTTGTAACTCTTATTCTTATCCGCTTAAGAATATGCTTACTCTG
>JAIPMN010004789.1:0-13337 GCA_020650975.1 Apostichopus californicus
ATATATATGGCGTTACTTTTCGTGATATTAAATGTTAAATTTGTCTATATTGGAATACCCATAATATGATACGATAATATACTTCATTTCAATTAATGAAAACATTTCGCATTCTGACATTCAGATCTTCGGTTATACCGTGTACTATATGTACAAAACATTTTTTTTTCCTTTAAATTATGGAAAACAACCATTAAAACCAGTACTCACTAGCCACTAGTTGACGTTGCTATAATGAAATACTTCATGAAATTTTAGTTTCAGTTTAGTATGACTTTTGATAAAACGTAGAACTCACTAGATTTGGGGAAAAGGCAAATATCATCTTTTAAAAATGCAACAAAGTACTAAAGATATTGATGAAATATGAAAATGACAATTCGTTAAAATTTAAGGGGCGCAACCACTTGTTGTTAGTGTGGAAGGGATAAAATTAAGTTCTTCCAGGGGAGGTGTCAACGGAGAACCCCCCCCCCTCCTCCCCCCTTGAGTAACTTCAGTGAATAGAGGGTGTGTAGATGCAAAATGCTGAAACAATGAGTTTTCCACTGGTACATGCATATGATATATGAATTTACTCAGGGGTAATGACCTCCCCCTACCCTCCGAAGTATCATTCCCAACTTTCCGCGAAAGGCAAGATATTGAATGCTCGTATCTCTATCCAAAAGTGGGCCCTTTACTATACTATTCCCATCGAGCCCATTCGTCGCAAACACAATTCATTATCGCACGCTTTATCAATCTGCAAAATTTCTTATGATGCTGTACAATATTTCCATTTAATATTTGAAATAGACAACAAAATCTTGACTGCTCAATGAAATGATTTTAGCACTGTCACGTGACTGTAGTCGAAAATATTAGCGAAACAATTACACCAAAACAGATGAGAGGATAACGCAAAGAGAGCGCCATTACAGAAAGTTGTAATACTTTATCCAATGAAAATAATAAATTGATGTGAGTCAAGCATGGAAGAGGATGGGGAAGTCGGAGGGAAAGGGGTTTCAGCCTTTCAGGATTTGACGATCGCATTTTCAGGCAATGTAGTAATATTGCGTTACGTTCATACCATACAATCGTTACCCATGTTGTGTTGTGCTCAACGAAGACACGACTCACTAATAAACACGAGTAAACCATTTCAAAAGAAATGTACTTTGCGACACAATTTTGCTGCAGTATGGAAGCATGCGACCGTCATAAACATACAATTACATTAAATAATACGTAAATAATAACTTGTAATTACATAAATAATTCAGTCAATTGACACATAGAAGTTACGGTAATATCACTGGACGGTCCAGAAAAGACTTCGTGTGGAAACAATATTTATTTTCTGTGATACTAAATGGTCTTCATAATATGCAATTTACGTTACAGATATCGTTTATTAATATTTTCATTGGTTCACACAAGTAATATTGCTGTGTTGTAATTCACCCAGGTACACACACAACTTTCAGTGTCACGTTTTAAACAGACAAATCGCAGCTTGTTTCAAAAATGATTTAAAAATAGTGTTACCATATTATATAATATTCCAGGGCTACATTTAAGAATAAATTTATTCACTTTCAATGTTTGACTTTTTTCGTCCCAAAGTCAGATTATAATTCATCGGAGTACTTCTAGCGAGAAAATACAGAACAAATACGATATTCTAGATAAATTCAATGAATTTTAATGAAAGAAAAGTTTGGTATTCATTGATTTTGTTCGGAAAGATGATTTCGAAACCTTCGATTTTCAGCATAACTGAAATATATGATAAACACATCTCAGTCAAAACGTAAAAATAATTATGTCGTAATCAATGTTTTCATAAAGTTTCTTTATGTTGGGGACTTTGGTAAATTACCGAACGGTTATTTAGTAAATTCCCCATAACAATGTTAAAATTGTTATAATTTTTTCATATAGAATTTTTTTTTTTCTGTTCGATATTATTATTTTTGGGGCTAAATTGTCGTATCACATGTATTGTAAATAAACACAGTGAAAAAAAGTAAATGAAAAAGTCTAAAACACTCGAACTTTGAAACAAATCTGTTCTGAATCTTGTATGTGATTAATACTTAGTATCATGACAAATGTCTATGCGACAACATTTTGCATTTATTCGACAGTTCAGTGTATAGTCATTAATTTCGGGAAAAAAAGAATATCACATGATGGTATATTTTCTTTGTTTAATCATTTGAAATGTAAATATGGGTAGTACTTTGCAAAGGGTTATTGTCGAGAATAATAAAATCGACTACATACAACAACAAAAAACAGGCCCATAACAATGAGTTCTAATAGTTGGGTGTGTGGGGGAGGGAGCGGGTGGGCAGTAACAGTTTAAAGAGGGCGGAATATTTGCAGTGTATCGAATCCAAACTGTTTGTCAACGTTCGGTAAGATAGTAAGTCTCTGCATGTGTTACTGGCTAAATGAAACAGAAACTATAACAATTTAGATTTTATAGCTTTTTGCTAACACAATTCTTTCGATAATTTATTTCGATAAATAATTCGATTTCTTTTGCATACCAAGTCTTTTTTTTCTTTACAATACGAGAAACGTTACAATTTGATACTCTTGATAAAACCAGTTTAAAGATTGAAGGTGAATATATGAGGGTGCCGTAATCAAGCATGCAATGATAGCCAGCCAGCTGATTTAGTTCAGAATGTTGGAAAATGACGCTCAAGTGTTGCAGGAAATTCGTTTCATTTTGTTTACATTCCGCCAGATTTTCACTGTCACATTGTGTTATGAAAACTATATTAATTATACTGAATCGGAGATAAGAAATGTTTCGTTTAGGCTGGGTCTGCAGTAGTCATGCATGGGTGGCTTCTATAGATTGTCACAGACTGATAATGTATCCGCCGTAAAATTAACCCCAACCCCCCTCCCCCACATCCAATAAATTAGAAGAGAATAAATATATAAATTAAACTAGCGTTGGAATCTCGACGACCAATCATCGAACAGGATGCGACCTTCGTTTAACTTGTGACGTATATTACGTACACAGGTTTATCATTGTACTGAACTTGTGGCGGAAATCGTCGATGAGTTGTAATGGCCGGTGATTGACCTTGTTTTTGTTTTACACTATTCGGGCTCATGAGTTCTGGTCTTGGCGTCTCGTACAATTCAAGGGAACCAGCCACCACGCGCCCAAAGTATTGCCAACCTTGAGTCGAACGTAGTATATTAACACACTGTACAGTGTACTACCGGGACTCCGGACTTGTGTACGATACCTGAGTTAAATATTTGATGCTTTTGCGCTGTTGATAAGATCCAAGTAGCAAGTCAATGCTTGTAGGCATATCGGATATAAGTGTTACACTTATTACGTTTTGAATTGAGTAATGACACATCTGAATGACTGGGGTAGAGGGGAGGGAGGGGGGGGTAGGAGGCATAAAGTAGTATTCCGGTAAGTGAACGGAATAGGGACAATGAGAGTAAAATGGACCCCTTGCATGTTTCTCCACTGTAATCATAAAATTAAAACAACGATAAATATTAATCGAATGTCCTATGGAATATGAGAGAGAAGCATATACCCACGTAAAATATTTGATTTAAATTATTAAGAAACAATTAAAACAATCAATAATAATTTTCAGACTTTTCATGAGAAAATTGAAAATAACTATATCGACCATTGCGGTGATGGTCTGGGGATTGAAATTGAACATAGGAAAGGATTAAGAAGAAATAGATCCACTTAGATTGAACAGTAGGATATTTACAAAGATAACATGCATCACAGTAGATCCACATTCGTCTCACATGACATTACTTTTCTCATACAGTAACCTATATTGAGCGTAGTAAATTGTTGTCACTTACACAGTATTATGCGATACATTTTTGCTTGTTATTTATAAACAATTAACAATGCCCTTTATGCTCATTCGTTACAGACATGGCCGTTTGCAGCTGGATTACGTCATTCTGGTTCTACGTCATCGCCATCTGATGGCAGCACATTGTCATAAATGTTCCACAATGTGACAAATGGCCTGAAAATCAATGCGAAATAATGTTATTTGAAACAACGGAGTGCAACAAAGACCATTCGGCTTGGATATGTGAGACGTCTTTAAGACAAGCCGTCTTACCAAAATGATGGCGCTATTTACGTTGACTATTTTGCTAGAACTGAATTGTGCTGTCGTCGAGAAAAGCTGTTACTAATGCTAGGTGTATATATCTGATACAACTTGTTTCCGTTACTTGAATTGACTATGGAAAAAGATAGGTTTGGAGCTGTTGAGATATGGATTTCGATGTTCCTTTTTTTCGACTCGTTGCGAAAGGAGAGCAAAGGGTAATAGTTCCTCTGTCAGCATATGACAGCGAGAAGTTTTCTATGGCGCCATTCTAGAATATAATATGAATATTTGTCTACGCGCGTTCCGGTTAAACATGTTAATACATCTGAATGTACCCGCGACTGCGTTTCTCTTTACGTTTCTGCTCTATATGGTGCAACAGAGTATTTGATGGAAAATTTAAACTGGGGAAGACTGTAAAACTGTGACGTCATACGTGCTGTCTTTTATGAAGTTTTGAACCATGACCCTACAAATTCTCAAAAGACGTAAAATAACTTCATTAAGTTTAATTTTAACTTGATAATGCAATGTTAGCTCGGGTTCAAAGCCAGGGGCGTCGAATGAATGTTTGTTCTATGGAAAGGGAACAAAGCGAGGAGTTGTTGGACATAGCATATAGTGCAAACCACAGAAAGTAATTCCGGAGGCAAACTGCACACAAAAGTAATTTTTAGTTCCCAACAATGTGGATCAAGTGTGCATTCAGTATCGCAACATCCAACACTTATTTTTTTTATTCCAAAATGGATCTTTTGCGATGCTGCTGGCGTGTGGGTTGTGTGCTAATGTGGGTATGTGACGCATCGAGGTGTAAACACAGTAACTAAAAACGTACATGCATGATGAACTTCATATATATATAAATACATATAAGAAAGGATTATTTCTAATCCGTGACAAGGGGCGGTTATGAAACCTCCGTGGACACGTTACCACTGTGTACCCCCTCTCCAACGCCACCCGGCCACGCCACCCCTGGTAAATGCTCATCTCTATAATTAAAAGCAATCACCGAAACGCTGAGACAAGTTTTAATCACTGCAGTTTCTTTAATCAGTTTATATGTTAACTAAGTTTAATTCAAAACACGAGGAATTTGATGTCGTTAAAAGCTGTTATACAGTTTCAATATTTCGTGTTGGTAATTTAGCAAATGTGAAAATTATAATAAAAAAATAATCATTTTCGTGTATTAGCTTCTTGAAAAGACTAAATATAAGCTCCGATAGATGTGTACTTGTGTCTATACAAAATATTTATCAATTGAGCTGAAATATATCGTTCGACCATTTGAGGGTTGTCAGCTGATCAGCAACACCCCCCCCCCTCCCTTGGCAAGACCTGACACACTCACACTTGGCGTGTGGATCGAACTTAGTGAGTATACAAGAATATTATTGGTAAAAACCATGGCCAACACCAAACTAGATCGTTCAGTTTACACTGTAATTTACATGTGGATCTACCTTGGTTAGCACGAGAAGCTTTGCGATTTTCGTACAGGTCAACAGTCATTCGAGGTCATAAGAGGCAACCCGAAGGGGGAAAAACTTGTGAATCAGATAAATATTGAATAAAAGAGCTTGAGTAACGTACATATTTTTGATGTGTATTCACCAAACTCAGTACAAGGACGTGTTAGTATTTATAGGGCTCAAAGGTCATTTCAGGTCACCAGAGGTCAAGTTCTGAAACCCTTAGTGAACATGTTGACTCCAAAAGTACGCAACTATATAGTAAAGGTTTCACCTTAGTGAGCATCAGAATTGCATGAGATAAGTCAAAGGTCATATGCAATCAAAACTTGGCAAACACGTGACATGAAATCACAAACCTGGGCTTTTGTGTTTTCTGCTCGTATTTTACATTGATGATATCAAAATATAGCGCATTATTACTTCTGTTTCACCACTGTGATGAAATTACCATCATGCACACTGAAGTTGAATGGTGTTCCCAAAAACGTACAAAAAAGATTAAAAACGGCTGTTGTTAAGTATCATATAATAAAAATGAAGGTTTTATGATTCATATATTGCCAAGGGTTGAATGAACTACCAAATGGCCTAAACTTGGGAAAATATTGGTAACTTAACAACTTATTAAGTGTAATCATCTTTTTCGGTCACTTTTCTCCAACTTGAAAATGTTCGCCGCACCTAACGTGGGAAATCAAAATAGTTTCATAACTGCTGGTCAGATGTGTAGAGTGAAGATCGGTATATATAATGTGACTATTACCCTATAACAGGTTGAAATATTCTCAAGAAGATGGAAGAATTTTTATCTCCACGTATCTGAGGTTACAGTTATATGAGTAATCCGTGAAAATGTTTTCTCACATTGCCACCGTTCCTGTTTACGTCTGCTGGCATTGCTAGTTTTCTTTAAAAATAAAAATTATTAGGTTTCTTTTCTACATGTCCTCATAAACAATAACTATACGCAGGTGTGGTTTTGACATCATAAATGTCATTTTCCAATTATTAGTAAGATTTATATGAAAATAAAAATAAATAAAACTGTTAGCAAACTGCTTATCCACTAGAGAGCCTGTGTAATAGAATGTGTAAAAGTAAGTTGGCCTGCTAAAGGCCTCTGAAGAAGACTCTGAAGAAGATCCTGCTAGGATCGAAACGTCAGGCCAACTTACTTTAACACATAAGATTTATATGGTAAACTCTTTCGCTTATCATTAAAATATAAACATAAATCTTAAAATCACAAAAGTAAAGTGATATATTAGTTTTATCATGTTAATGACATGTTTTTACAAAATGACTTAAGCGTGTTTCATACAGCTCAATGATATCCTTGTTGCTCAGTGCACAAAGCTGGCTTGGTCCTAAGCAATAACGACTTTATCGGAATATATTCTATGAAACACGATAAATGAAAATCAAATTTATAAAATCATTGGGACATAGCAAAAACCTAGAAGACAAAAAATAGGTTTGCTTTGAAAATCACATTCGGAATATTGTTGTCATCACTTTGTTTTATTATTAGATGGGTGTACCCTAGGTTTAATACTCATCTGTGTGAATGAGATATTATTAGTCGTAAACACTTCTCCCGGGAGATGATTCCAGAAGATGTACTCAGGATAAAGACTGTTCAGGTTTGTGTTGCCACAGTACGCATTGAACCACCATGCACCTTCGAAGATCTTCGCACAATAACGAACAGGAAAGCTGTTGTCATCCAAATCATAAGCTTTAAAAGTTTGGTTCAGATGAGGTCGCAAACCCGCTCTATCAGGGTCTATTCCACTCACTATAAGTAATGAAAATATGTGGAATAATAAACAGATAAAGGCTGGAGTAAAAAAAATGACACTTCTTATTGAAAAAGAATATTATGTCTTCCTCTGCTTCTTTTTCGAAACTATTTGAACTTGTTACAATGTTTACAAAGTTGTACAGCCTACGCGCAATATTATACCATCACCTGTTATATCGAAGTTGTAGAAATGTCAATATCTGACAAAAGTTGGAAAAAATGTGTTGATTTACATGAAGTCATAAGAATGTGTGCGACTATAAATTGTATCAAGTAACGATAACAAAATATTTCCTACGCCTTGCACACAGAAACTTAATAAACACAATTGGGCAATTATAGAGAATTGAAACAACCTATTCTTCGATTTTAATTTCAGAAACCTATGTGAGGTTGTTTGAATGACAAGGTACATTAACCTCAAAACAAATTCAATAAAGAACAATTAAAAATCAGTTTATATCTTTACAAAGCTTAATTAACAATTCAACAATTTTTCAAAGCTGTGATATTTTTCGTGTCTTTTCACTAACAAATATCTACTCAAGCGTTAGCAATTTGACAAACCTGCATTTCCGTTGTATTCCCCGAGACCGGATAACCGATAGTAATCGCTTTCATTGTTGATGCGGAAGAAGTCGTACTTGGCGTAGTAAGGCTTCCCTTCACTGCTCACCAGATCGATGCGGAGTTGATACTCGCCATCGTTAGTCAAACGGTACAGTTTCTCATTACCCAGCCAGAACTCGTGTTCAAGTTGGCCGAATCCTTCCTTGTAACCCTTCCAGTTGACAGTGAAATTTACCGATCCATCTATCCTTCGTTGAAACACCTGATGTTATAGTTTGGAAAAACAAATCACGTTAACTTTGAACTTAAGTTTGTAAAGTAAACCATAAGAACTGAAATATATCTGATACTAAACGTTGTTCATGACTAGCATAATTTAATTTGACTCTCATATGTCGATATTAGGACTTATGGCACAAATGACAATATGACGAATTTCCGTTCGAGTGCGTTCACCAACTTGACATCGGTTACCACTCGAAGCTCGTAGAACGTACCTAGGCTACAATTTGTTATTAGGGCAAGCGCAAGTAGTATTGGGTTTGGAAGTCGACTGTTCGAATATCGCTTTCAGGTAGGCGCAACAAAGAGCTACAGAAACCATGTGAGGTGGGCGTGGCAGTTTGTAGATATCACGCTGGTGTGTTTAGGACTCATAGCTAGCAAACGACTTTGTGCACAACAACGAAATAGAAACAACATATTAAAGCTGTATATACTAAGCATAAAATGAAGGAAATGAACTAAGACCAAGAAAATCCGAAAAACTGTAGATTTCGGGGTAAATAAAAAGAAGAAGAATTATCGTCATGTCATATATGGTAGAGTTCTCCTGCAGTACAGAATACAGAATTATGTATAAACATGCATATATAGAATATAGGATATGGGCTTGTATTGCAAATAATAACGATGATCAAACAATTTCATTATTAATATTAACCCTCCCTTACTAAGATTCATATTGATGTGTATTAACCTTTGCAATAAGTAGGTCAATATTCATTATAATCACAAGTTATTAAAAACTTAAGAGAAAGCATTTACCGTCCAGCCACCTCCGTCTGACATATTACAGAACACATTGAACGAAGAATCGGACCAAGGCGGTTGAATCGAGAAGACACCGCTTTCGGTGAAACCGGTATTGTAAACATCGAGACAGTCGGTGTGTAAAAGTTCCCCTGAAAGAAAAATATTACTACTCAGCATAAAATCAAAAAAAGACTATATATTATCTAATGTGTGTATCGTTGTTTTAATTTAAATTTTTACTCTAATATTTCCCTCCTATAGCCTATTTAGATTTTTTTCGCTGGACGAGGTGTCAATTTCTTGAAGATGTGTACTGCCGGTCTAAGAGGGGGGGGGGGGGGTTAGGAATGGGTTGTCCCTCACCTTTGAAAAAAAGTATGTAAGGGTGATTAAATGCAAAATGGCGCGATCTTGTGCAACTTAAAATATGAAGTATATGAACTATACTGTTAAAAAAAGTGTCAGATGATAGTCACGTGGTATAAAAAGGTTCCCATAATAGATTTATGGGTACCATATTGTTAAAACGGAAGGTAAGGTAAGTTTTTGCCTATTTATTTCCAAGGCAGTTGGGGCAAGTGTTGCAATTGTGCAGCTGAGATTGTAATTCTTCATTCGCTGATAAACAGTGTTTCGTTAGTTTTACGTTTTGTATGGGGTTCCTTCTTTTGGTCTGTAACATCTACAACTATGTAAGGATGCATTTAGATATCTCAATTCTTATTTTGAGCAATAAACGGAACTTAGAAGTCATTTTTACGACCAAAATCATTTAACATGGAAATGTGTTGGTATTTTTCTTCTTTTTTTTGTTGATGGGGGGAGGGGGAGAGGCTGGTCGTGAGAACCAAGGAGCCTCACGATCCCTGTGAACGGGGTTGCTTGTTTGTTATGTGGCTTGGGAGAACAAGATGAAGGAAGGGGAGGGTGAGGGTGAGTGATGAGGGAGTAGCAGGGTATCAACGGAGCTTGTGATCATTGTAGCCGGGGGATAGAGGAGCAGGGATATGTTCTGTGAACGCATCTGGTAGGAGCAATGTGAATGATGTCATCGAAGCAATTCGACTAAAAATAATCTTGTTCATCTTCGTAATTTGTGAAGGAGAAAGTATTAATAACCAAAAATGTTGTTTGTGTTGGATGTTCTGAATATAGAGAACAAGTTTAGCTAAGAAAATATCCCATGCATCATATTTCAAAGATGAATTAATACGAAGATTGTAATATCAAATCTGGCTGCAAATTATAATAATAATGATAGGAATTTTTAGTATTAAAATAAACAGAAAACAAGAACACTGTTAGCAAACTGCTTATCCACTCAAAGTAAAATAATGTGGGCCTGACGTTTCGATCCTAGCAGGATCTTCAACAGAAACTACAAGGGGAACAAGTAGATGAAGGGGGGGGGGGGGAGCGAAGAAAGTTTAATCATGTCCTTCCTGAATTTTGAGCCCCTGAGGTATTTTAGTATTAATTAGACTTTCTCTTTTCCAACTTATTCCTTCGAACCTCGTGGGGCCTAACGTTTTCATATAACTCACTAAGTGCATAAACTTGTTTTACTTACCAGTAGCGTGGCCAGAGAATGTTGAGATAACCAAAATTACCGCTAAAATGTTCATAATTATGGACTTCTTTTTATATCTTATCAGTCTGTGGAAAAGATCACAAAGGAATTTAAACTTTAGCAGCTTCTAGTTTTATTTCACACAAACATGGAAATAAGTATAGCTGATTTCCTTTGCTCTATGGAAGAAGGATACCGTATATGCACACATTCGGCAAGAATATGGCTTTTGGCAAGCATTATGTTATTTTCGATGTGTCATAGCGCATCCTCACAAATGAAAAATGTCGATGCTTGTCATATTTCTATAATGTTAAGGATATTCAGCTTATATAAATTGTTGAGAATGTTCCTTTGTTGTCATACTTAAGTTAATAACGGTAATTTCTCAGTCCACACCTGATTATCAATGTTTAATCAACGAATGCTTGTCAATTCCAATACTTAAATGAAGAAATGATTGTTGAAAAATATCACATAAAAAAAAACAAATTATGTTTGGATGACACCTCTATCATGTTTCTATAGACAACAGTAGATAATTAGCAAGTGTCGGAATTCATTTAGCTATATTTATAGATATCAACAATGAAGCTCAATGTCATACTTTAAAGAGCAATGAAGGCCCCCTTTGATTCTACACCTGGAAGAAAATTGCCGTCAGACTGTTTGTATCATTGTTAGCGCGAGGTGTAGGGGAGGGTGGGGGGGGGGGTCGGGAGTAAGTTAGCATATACGGGTCGCTGTAAGAATAAGGTGAACTCGATGTGTTTCTATTTTTAATCGTGAAGTGCGTACTGGAAGTATAGATTTCGTCAGCTTTGGCCGCTAGAGATAATATGCCTACGTTGGCTTTAGTCAAGAAATAAACCCGAGTCAGGACTTACACTGATAATGACTCGACTCGACATGTCATATACATGAAGCGACTTGATAGAACTTAGACTGGTAGACAAAGAATTGGTAATCTACGAAAAATTCATCATGGCTTAGCCTATTAATTATCAGGTATTCAGTTGGTTTAACATATTTTCTCAAATTTGCTTCCTCGAATCTATACACTGTAAAAGAAAAACGACTGTGTTCTTGTAGTACCGAATCAAACATTACATACTTATTTCTTACGATCTAACATTTAACCTATAAGTTTAAACCTGATGCTTAGCACAATTAGTTTGTAGGCTACTTACTCATGAACTGCTTGTAGATGTCATAATTACATTATACATGGATGAATAATAGTTATTGTGTGAATTTACACTTGGGAATGACATAGGCCTATCCCAGGAGAGTGGACATTGCGGTGCCACACGGACCTCAGTTTGGTGCATCACATCGCTTTAGTACATCAACATGCAGGTGTATATATAGCCTTTCAATTATGTACAACGGCCAGTCGGTTTAGTACAGACATTCCTGCATGGTACAGCAATCATATGATTTATAAGCTGTTCAGTAAATCGTTGGTTTGCGTAAATCAAACTGTCGCATTACGGCAGCAACATAGTACTATATATTTACAACACTATGGGTATATCTATCAAATATGCCATTTATCAATATATATACAATGGAAGCAACAAAAGAAAACATGAGGTCACATAGGCCTAACCAGTTTCCGTTATAGCCTATCTATATAGCGGAACAGGAGATTGCATATGTATATGCGGTTATTATCCCTTACTCAAACTTACACAGACATTCGCATTGGAATGAGAATGGCTTTACCATACATTGACTATTCAGAATTTTCTCATCACAGTTCAGAGCAGTGAAAATCTCAACATTTCGTACACATAATTCGTACATGCATGAATATAACTTATTTACGCCTACCTTGATAAGTTGATTTAGGAACTGTCCTTGCCGTACTGAGGTAATTGAGAAGAATTTGCAGATTACTCTATACGAGAGCTATGTAATGAACGGAGTACTTGAGCGACCGTGCCAGTTTTAGTTAACGCTTTGCTAAATGATGGCATTGGGTGTAGTATACATCTGAGCACTGAGCCGTCCCTACATCCCTAGCAAAATAATGTCTGCCTACGTGCGCAACGAACAACAACGGAAGCACCGGATACTTCTAAAGTAGTCCCGTGGCCGTTTGCCCGATTGCGGAATCAGGCGCGTAGCCAGGCATTTGGCAAGGGAGGGGCGCACCTGTAGGCAAACTATCAGAGCCGTGTATATGGCTCTGCAAACTATCTCAGCGTAGCGCCACCATGAGTTGGCGCGAAGCGCACAAGAACATTTTGGCCGAAAATGCCTCCCATATCGCTGGAAATGGCACTTCCCAGGCCTTGTAAGTTACATCTAAGCATTTTCTATTTTGAAATTACTAGCGATATCATAAAGACATCCACAAAAAATATGTCCAGGGGGCGGTCGCCCCCTTCGCCCCCCCCCTGGCTACGCGCCTGTGCGGAATACTTAAGCGCACTAAACCTGTACAGACTCTCACGTGGACTACAGAATTTTGGTTTGAGTGACTCATGAGAAGCGGTAGGTCCGTAACAATGCTGTATCATACGAAAAAATTAACAAGTTTAAAATTAAATGAATAATATATTTTAACCCTCTTTAAAGAATCTCTCTCCCTCTCTAAAGAATTTATGGTTACGGGCCAAGGCAAGAAGACCGCTACCGGGGGGCGTATTTTGATATTTTGTTTGGTGGGGAGGCAATGCTTTCTGGAGAGGCAGTTGTAACCCAATTTCTAAAAATAAACATTTGTTCGCAATTTTTTT
>JAIPMN010004792.1:0-10870 GCA_020650975.1 Apostichopus californicus
CACCCTAACCACTAGGCTATGGACGCTGATTGTATGTCCAGAGGTTCGGAACCGGTAAGGAAGATCGTAATTCCACTGTAGGCGTTTGTCACCTGTATCGAACAATACTGGTTCTGTTTTTGGTGACATATTTTGCCTTACTCTAGAGATCAAACATGATGCTAACCATATATATATATATATATATATACACATATACATATATACATATATAAATATCACATTCATACACACATATATATACCATTTCAATATATATGTATAAATATTAATATATGTGTATAATTATATACATACATATGTATGTATATATATATACATGTGTATGTATAAATATATATACATATGTATGCTTATATATATCTACACACACACACACATGTTTGTATTACATTCCAACCGAGGACCCCATTGTATTTTCCATTGTTCAATTCCACCTACCCTAACCTTAACAATACCCATACAATAGAATTCTTCCGAGGACGTGGTGATTCTTTAGAAATCACAACCAAGGACCTGAAATTCTTTTGTTCAAGTCCTCGGTCAGAATACAAAACAAACGCACGCACACACACATGTTGGATGTGGTATGGCAGACATGTGAAATTATTTAAGATCAACACAAAATGAACATTCCACTTTCTGGAACTCATCAAGCAAAGTAAAGCCTGGTACCTCCATTTGGCTGGTAAAAGTGCTTACAGTGTCAATGAAAGCTTGCGCATTACAAGGGTTGCAGGTCTATAGTAACACAGGTAAATGAGACATTAAGATTTGTTACCTGTCTCATCAGGCAACGTAGCCATGACCGGTGGCATCACATACGGTAGGACACCTCCAGCTGTGACGGCTGCCACGCTGAAAGAGTAAGTCATTTCTGGGAGAAGGTCCATCACTTCGTACATACTGCTTCCTCCACCCTCCACCATGTACTCCATGGGTGCAGTGCTGTTGTCTGATACCCATACCTGGTAACCGGTGACGTCACAGTTGTATGGTGATGGATCCCACGTGACCTCGACTGAGGTGTACGAAGCCACAGCAGCGGCGAGGTTCGTCGGACTAACTTCTTCTCTCTCAAACTCTGCAAAAGTAAGAGAATTTTTTTTAAAAAATCCAAAGAGATGAATAAATTAAATACCACAAGATGACATTCGTCATTCACAGAGAGCCCCCCCCTACCCCCCACACCCCAATAAATGTTAACTTTCGTTCATAATGGAGTCTACAGCTCTACCCACTTTTAATTTCAGCATTTTAATTAGAAACTTACTGATTGACATCAAGTGGTTGTATCATAGTAGGCTTATGTGATCTTTCAAGCAATAGTAAATATGAACATCCCAAAAAAAAGATACAAATTAAACAAGAATTACCAATACCTACATCCATCCATCCATCCAAAAAAAAAAAAAATTCTCGTCTCTGCTAATAATAATGCGCTTGCAGTATTCGATACAATCAGGTACTTGGCAAACATCTTACATTAAAAGCATCAAATGGTTTAAAAAAAATAAATAAAAAAAAAGCCGATAGTAATTTTTAAATAGTCACGTTCTCTCTTTTAATTTATCTTTTTTTTGCCCATACCTTTGAAAACAATTTGACAGATGTACTGCACGGGTCTCTCGCAGGGCCAGTCGTTGAACTGACCGTTGGGCAGCAGCTGACCGCAGTCTTCTCCTGCGTTGCCGCTCGGCTGGCCAGAGGCCCAGTTGGAGGTGGAGAAATCATTGAAGTCCATGCAGTCCACCCAACGCCATCTGCCTTCGGTCGCTTGGTCGTAGCCACCTGGAAAGAAAAGAAATCCCAGAATTTCTTATGAAGTGTAGCTGTAGATTTTGCAAAGAGGAACAATTTGTGCACACCAAAATTATGTGCCAATTAGTAAAGAGTAAAAGTAAGTAAATTGCATATTGTATACAAATTGAATCAAATTGAATAAAATTATAGAGAAAATAATACAGGGCTTTCATTTTAATTTTTGTTGATAAGATAGCCTTCAATGTTCATTAGTATTGGCTCTCCAAATAAGCATACATGCACGCATGATTATAATGGCTCAAACTTTTCAAAACTACTTTTCTGGTATCTCCAGACATTGAGGAGTAGTAGTTATAAGGCAAATAAATGTTTCAGAGCGAAAAATCTTTTTGAGGGTGGTAAACAAATGCTTGTTGAATCTGGAACATGGGTGACCATTGCTTGACTTCCTAGCACATTTTGGGCCAATACTAATGAGCTTTCATATTCTTCCCAAAATATTTTTATAATGAGGAAAGAAAAAGAAAAGAAGACAATTGGGTTGCCAAAACAACTCTATAAATCATTGATCTGACACATATCTACATACTACAATAAAAAAATTGGTAAATTGCTATAGAAACTCACCAATCCACCAATCACCACCCATGGTTTTTGATAGAATGAAGTCAAGTGTTACTTGGTTGTCAATGATGGCTAGGTCTCCATCTTCTACTCCTTGACAGAAACCTCTTGCTTGCTCCCAGGTTGTCGTGTTACGGGCAAAGTGATAACAGTTTTCATCCGTGCCACGTTCGTACATAGGTGGACATTCCGGCGCTGTTTACGAATACAAAAAAAACAGAATTACACACATTGTTTTTGATATAAATTGTCTGTGGTCTCAGTGAAATGCAGGAAAGGATTGGAATTATGAAACATTTACAAAACACAAAAATGAAAAAAAAAAACGATTATTAAAGGTTAAAACATTTTGATCATGAGTGATTCTGTATAATCTACCTACTTTGTTTCTTCATAAATCTGTTACATTTCCCTCGTTTGGTTTTTTTCCAAAGAATAATTTAATTTCATGTAGATAGAACCTATCATGCTGACAAATATTTCAATGTTTCAGCAGAAACAGAAACCTTGATTGTAATTATAAAAGACTTCAATCATTATTGGATTATCCAGATAAAATATCCAAGCCATTCTCTTCTTTTAAAGGAATGTATCATCACTAAACTTAAATTATTTTCATATAAATTTGATTTACATTTGCAGACATTTTACCATATAAGTTGGCCAAAAACAACAAAAAAAGAGAAAAGAAAAGAAAAAAAATATGAGTAAATACTAAACCACTTGACAGTCATGCATTATTTCATGTTATGGCAAATTCTCTACCATATACAGTCTATTATTACCATAGCAACCAAACAACATTACAGTAAATCAAAACTGGTGTCTTTAGTCCTTTAAAACTTTCATATCAGGTTCACACATTCCTTCACCAAAATGTCAAACATCATTAAGGTTTAAAGCAACATATCACAAATAGTCATAAGGAAATTTAAAATCAAATGAATTTGAAAAATAAGTATGAATTAATCTTATTTAATCGGACTGGAATATACCTTCCAGAGTTGTCACGGTGACCTCATCGAATTCAGGTCGCTCCCCTTCAACAAGAGTGACGGTTCTCAGCTGGAAGCCGTAGGTCGTCGCTACTTCCAGACCATGTATGGTCACACCGTCCGAATCACCACCGGGTACTTCCACGGCCTCCCAGACTTCAGCTCCGATCTCACCGTAATAAACTCTGAGATATGACAAAGATCATTTATTCGGCGTGCAGGAATCACGAGGGGGTAATTGCGATTCAGCGTCGAGCCCAAGAAGAGTACACAACCGCAAAACCACCACAGAGCTAGACCATATTTTTTTTTTCTTTTCTCTACATGAACACAAGATCTGCAGCAGATTTGTATGCAGGGTTTGGTGGTATAAATCTACCCTGACACATGAAATGCATAGAATTTGTCATAATTTATACAATGCTAGAAGGATTTTACTAAAAAATACCACCTGTCAAACTACTCATAGGACTACGCACATCCGTACCTCCAGCGACTCGTATTGTACGTTCGATAAACGACAGTTTTGTGGAATTTTGCGAAAACTAAAATTGAAAGCAAAAAAAGAAAATGGATGGAAAAACCAGACTGACCTGTAACCAGTGACTTCACAAGTATATTGGGATGGAATCCAGCTGAGGCGGATAGCGACATGGCTTACGGCAGATCCTAGGAATAGTCGCGGGACGACTTCTTCTGGTTCATAGTCTGATGAAAGATGCAAAAAATGAGGCAATGGCTGATTCGTTTATGGCAATAACTTCACTTTAACACTTTTGGTTATGTTTAAAAGTAAATTCTGAAGGGTAAAAATTCACTTTTTTTTGGGGTAGGTTCATATCTCACCTGTCTTGATATCTACACCTAAAGTAAGTAAAATTTGTACTTTTAATTCATAGAAAATTTCACAATTCTGACAGATTGATACTAGTTGCTCTCATGCGATTTCCTCTCTTGAGCAACTAAAAAAAAAAAAATTAAAATTTATGTATGAACTTACTATTTAAAAATGCTTAAGTTAAAATATTCATATTGTACCATTCACAAATCTCAGCCGTACACTTCTAATTTTATCTACGTTAATATTCAGGGATGAGCCTGGGGTAAAAAAAAATCACGGGAACTTTGCAAAAATTGCGGTATAGGCTGCAGTTAGCATATGCTACAGTGTGTTAGGATAATAGTTTTTGTCCCCGAGGTAGAAAAGAAATCACAGATATTCCGCGAATTCGCGGACAAAGCTCATGCCTGAATATTTTAATGTCATTATATAAATCTGCTCACTGCTGGTATTTATTTCACAGATGAACGGGAAGCTGCTCTCGCAATCCCTGTCGTTGTAGTTGCCGTTGTCTGACAGCTGGACGCAATTATCGCTTCCATCAACGTCGCTGGGCTGTCCGGCGGCCCACCTGCTCTCTGCATAGCTGGAGAGCATGCCGCAATCCGTCCAGTAGAAGTTACCTTCAGAAGCTCTGTCAGTCATACCTGAAAAAGACAATTTTTAAAACAAAATGTTTTTTTAATATTCAAATTTGATTCCTTCAAGTAGAAATTACCCTTCGAAGCTCTGTCAGTCATACCCGAAAAAGACAATTTTTTAATACAAAATGTTTTTTTAATATTCAAATTTGATTCATCTATGTTATGACTCAAGGAGGCATGCTTGTAAAACGGCGTTCATATTGACCAACAGGTCCCGATTCTGTTTTTGAGTGCAACATGCATAGTTTTTCTTCTTTCTGTATCAAAGGATCGATGTTTCACAAAAATGTTTACACCTCCTTTCGAGCAACAGACACCAAACCTAGCAATGTCTTGCTATCAAAATGTTTCAAAGTTAACTTCATTGGAACTTGGATTCGAATGTACACGCAGAAACAATTGACGGTTAGCATCGCTTCTGAAACAAGCACAATTTTCACAACTGCATAAATTGTGAAAATTCTAATTATTTGGGTAAAAGATTAACCAAACAAACCCCCATGGTCTGACAGTTTTGAAGAAATGTCTATGTACCTGGTATGGGTATGTTAAGAACTAAAACACTATGGGTGCCTGCATTATTAGATTGGGTCACAGTGTCTTCTATACACCAAGAGGATTCATTTTTTAACAATATATGTGTTTGGTAGTAAGACATTGAGGGAGTAAATATTGCACTGGTCTACTGTACCTACAAGCATGAACATCTGCAAATGTTGACACCGTAAAAAATTATGCCCGGCACAGATAGTTTAGGTGGCGAAATTAGAATCAACGGTAACAGTTGTCAAAAAAAAAAAAAATAATGTTTGGTGTATCTGTGTCCCATCTGAGGTTAGGCCGAATGTCTTTGGAGTTACTGCATAGTTATAACTGCTGCCATTTTAGTATTGAGCATAGCAAATTAAACTTCATGATTCAACAATGAAACAGACATTCCACAAATTAAACATGCATGTTTGGTGAATGTCTGTAAAAGGATATCTAGTAGCTAACAGGGCCAAGGAAGAAATGCCTTTACAAGATTCATCATAATTGTAAAAAAAAAAAAAAAAAACACCTCCATCCGCCTCATTTTGAAACTCACCGATCCACCAATCGTATTGCTCCAAAAGTTGGTTCTCCAGAAGGAAGTTCATTTCGGCTTCCTCGTCGATGATGGCGAGGTCGCCATCTACGGCCTGTTGGCAGTGAGCGCGTGCGGCCTCCCAAGTCATGTGTTCGCTATTAAACTGATAGCAACCGTAGTCGTAGCCCACGATATAGTCCTCGGGACAGAGGGCTGCCAGAGAATTAATTATAACATAAAAAGAAAGAAAAAAAAAGACATTTGTGTCACAAATTATTTTGGAGAAATTGCTAAATACCAAAAATTTGATCGATTCGATCCTCTAACTGCTACTATAAAATCTAAACCATCTAAAGTAACATTTAGAAAAATGCTAAAAAAAAAAGTAATTCCTCAGTATTGATACATCGTTTATATTGTATGTTATTAAATATTCCTTATTTAGACATTAATTATATTTTCATTTATGTATATATGTATTTTTTTTCTTTCTTTCTTGGGAGTCCTTTACCTTGTTAAGTCTGAATTGGCTTTTTAGAGGAATTCCCTCCTCATGTATATATTTATTATCTGTGGAAAATCAAATAAATCAAACTGGGCGACAAAGGGTGACGTTGGATTTGGGGGAAGACTTTCAAAAAATCTGACTTACAAGAGAGTGGCAGGGTGTAGATATTTGTTTCTCCATACATCGGAAAGTCTTGGATGGTGTTGTACGGTATGATGCCGACCGCGTAGTTCGTGCCGGCTGAGAGACCTTCGATCAACACGGTGCCGCTATTCGGGTCGTCGACCACGACCTCTCCGCTTCCCCCTATGCCGTCGTTGTACCGGACCTTGTAACCGAGGAGGTCGCAATTATACTCGGATGCCACCCAGGTAGCACGGAGGGCTAGAGCTGACACAGCTTCTACACGGAAGCTGGTTGGGAATTGGTCTTCAAAGAGGTAGTCTAGAATGGAAGGAATTATTGAATTTTGTGATGATGTTAAATATTAAATTTTAAGAACAAGACATATGGAAATGTTTGAAAGTATCCTTCAGACAAGTTGTAGGAGTCATTTTGGTTTGAGAGAGAAGAAAGAGGAAAGGAGATAAGATAAAGAGGATGCAGGGTCCAAAGAAGTAACAAAAAAAAAACAAATAAATGTCAGGGAGACCCAGACTCAAAAACACCTTAAAGATATTCAAAGGCTCCGACGGGATTTGCAACGACAGATAAAGTTCTCGGGTCTATTGGAGACAATACTGGGAATTTTGTGAATAACTGACTAGGACCAGCAGCTCTGTAGCTGAATTCATAAGAATTTTGGTTATGTCTCCTTATGATTTTATTAATATAGTCTTGTAGAGGCCATCAGAACATTGAGACGCACAACGGTTGGCATCGAACTACAGTAGTCGTAGCACACAAAATACATAGTGATGTAACAACACACATACAAACTTAACCAGATAGGCATGGACCTGTGAACATGGAAAAAACTAGACGAGAATGGCATTTCTTGTTGCTGCAATCGTGAGAAACAATAATGGGAATAACATCAAAAAGAAAAAAATTACTACTAAAGCCAACCATTTTCTTGAAATATCCTTAGAACTGAAAAAAAGCTATAAAAGATCTAACCTTTTTCAACAATTTTGCACACATACTGCCAAACACCGGAACATTGAGTGTCTATGAATCTGCCATTTGCGTTGATGGCAACACAGTTTTGAGTTTCGTCTGTATCGTCCGGTTCCCCGGGGGCAAAGTTCAGTCGTTGCCACGGCAAGATGTCCTGACAGTCCGACCACTGGAAGTCGTTTTCGACAGCCAAATCGTTCAGACCTACAGATCAAACAAACAAGAAACACATAATCTTTAATTTTATACATCTTTGAACATTTCAAAATCATACTTTTGGGACTCTAGTGCCTAGTTCAAAAGACACTGGGGTGTAACCCACTGTTACACTGTGTCTATTAAAGGCCCACTCTGGTTTCTGACTGGCATGGCCAGAAAACCAATAAATTATTAGGATCACCAACAAGGGAGCCCAGGCTTTAGCTAGGCTGCAAAGGGCAAAAAAACACAGAACTTATGCATTTTTTTTGAGGTCCTGATATTTATACATTTGTCTTCTCCACACTCTTCCAACAAACTTGATAACTTTCGACAAGAAAAATGAGAAATTATCACTTGAAATTCATTTTTAAACCGTCTTCTCATCCGGCTAATTTTAAAAGTTTAGATAGTTTTACATGTTCAAACAGTCATGCTAGCAATTAACTGCGTGGACCTTTTTACCTGAGTTTTTAAACTTGTATCACTATTAATGCACATGTATCCCTATTAATACATATGTACAGTATCACTATAAATGGATATGTATCACTATTAATGCATATGTATCACTATTAATGCATATGTATCACTATTAATGCATATGTATGCCTATTAATGCATATGTATGCCTATTAATGCATATGTATGCCTATTAATGCATATGTATGCCTATTAATGCGTATGTATGCCTATTAATGCGTATGAATCACTATTAAAGCATATGTATCACTATTAAAGCATATGTATCACTATTAAAGCATATGTATCACTATTAATGCATATGTATCACTATTAATGCATATGTATCACTATTAGTGCATATGTATCACTATTAACGCATATGTATCACTATTAATGCATGTCGTAGGATATCATCCTCAGTCTTATCAAAGTACAAGGTTCTTATTCTAAGGTAGATGCAAGGTGGACATTTTTAAAGTATGACTGGTTGCCAAGTGAATCTCAAGAACACAGTGACGGGGTATTTTCGCTTAAATGAGAAACATCCACCAACCCTGTAGAACGGTAAATCTCATCGGGGCCATAGTCTGATAGGATTAAGGTATGTTTTGACTGTGTCATTATATTTGGGTCAATTAAGGTGTAAATGAAATTTGAAAACTGGTAGAGGAAAGGGCCTGGGAGAGACAAGGGACCATCAAAACAAGAGAAAGGCTACATTTCCAACTCTACGAACGGCAAGATTGAATTCCAGCAAAAAAAGGCTCTCACCGATCCAGAACGGAACTCCGTTGAAACCTGGTTGACTTTGGATGAAAGATAGTTCCTCCTGGGTTTCCACGACCGCAAGGTCTCCCATCGGTGTCTGCTCGCAGTAGCGACGGGCCTCCTGCCAATTGGCAGCCTCCGAAGCCAGCGCCAGGTAGAAGCAGGTGAAGTCTGGTCCCTCGATGTATCCAGTAGGACAGTATTGTTCTGAAATTCAATTTGGAGACCAAATTAATATTTATAATACCTAATATCATATCGATACTGTCTCAAAGAAAGCAGGCCTCCACCCTTCTCCTCCACCCCCCCCCCCTTTTCCAAAAAAAAAAAGGATGTGGGATCGAGCAGACAGAGATCCAAGGTAGGAAAAGATGGTATAGATTATAGAATGGTATATTTGGAATGAAGGAGGGAAGTGGTGACCCTGAAGGGGGTAATAAGGGCACAGTGTGAAAATGTTACCAATTGTTGAAGGCAAGGTAGATAGGAGTGAGTATGGTTTAGCAGATGGGGTAAGACAGAAAAGAAGTAAATTGGGGGAGGGGGACCTAGGGGGTGGGGGGAGTCTAAACGGCTATCTGCGATGGACACTTTACAAAGACATTACTTTCCGCTCTACCCTTCAACAATATTATACTGTGGCATTTACGAATGCTATGATGAAGTCTATGATCGGTTAAAGCAAGCATACCAGATGATCAGCAATGGTCACATGACACCATATCAGCCTATCGTGTAGCTCGAATCAGACGATTATTCAAATGTATCATGTGCTGGACAATCTGCATTAAGTGGGGTTGTTGAGGTGTGAACATATGACCACAAATGATCATTTTTGGCAAATTTCCCACAGAATCAATTTCTTCTACATACCTGCCGGGGAAAGAGTTTTCACTGAAATGGTGTCCTCTGTGGTGCCCATACCGGTGCTAAAGGTGTTAGCAACAACAGATATGGTGTAGAAAGCGTTAACGGCGAGCCCTGAGATATCCGCTACACCGGTAGCGATTCCATCCACAGTAGCGTTCTGTAAAGGAAAAATTATCGAGAAAACGATGAAAAACTTGTCGCAAAAGTTCTGAGAGACGTTTCCACTCATCATTGCTCATACCAGCCCTAAAGAAGTACCAATAACAGATGTGGTGCAGAAGGAGGTAATAGCATCCTCTAAAATATCTGCAAAGTTTGAAAAGATTCCATCTACCTTAAAGGGTGTGAAGACTCGCGCAAAAAGAAACGTCTAATGCTGGTAATTTGACCTAGTTTCGAATGAGGTGTAACAGAAGTGTTAGACACCACCATCGATCCCAGAAAATACACGCACAGCTTGCTACCGTCTGTAATTAGACACTAGTGTACAGTCAGTACATACAGCTGCGGTCAATAAACACAGCACAGTGTATAAACGATACAGCGATGGACATCTCAGGTCCAGCTAAAGATAACAAGGTATCACGTTTCATTACTGTACTGTCTGCATTTTGTAGCGACACGAACAAAACGTCACTTGCAAGCAACGGAAATTAAACTTTTTCAGATGGCCACACGCGGTTTGGGGCAAGTCTTCAATGACTTTAAGCCTTTGAAAGAACTTTTTCTATGCAATACTATGCAATACAATACAATGGTGACTTTGGCACCAGGATGATGAATAAAAATGGAATAGTTTGTATCTGTCAAAGGTTTTGGAGCTGATGCAATGACACGCTAATTTTAATAAAAACTGCTGGTCCGTTAAGTCTAACTCACCATCATGTTCCCATCTTCATCGGTGTAATGTATGGCATAACCGATCTGATCGCAGTTATCTGCCGAGGAGGACGGAGTCCATTCAACTCTGATACTCGTCTCTGTGGTACCTTTACCCTTTACTTC
>JAIPMN010004793.1:0-17579 GCA_020650975.1 Apostichopus californicus
CAGAGATTCTAAGAACCCATTTTGAATATAAATGGCTGCTCTGTAGATAAATGAGTTCTTAAAAAGCATAATTCTAAAAGTTGGCAAGATAGTAGGATTTCGTAGATTGCACTTGTTGGTTCTATTGCACAGAGAGATCAACTCGGAGTGAAGTGGGTGATCTTTAGAACTATGCAACGCATTCAGCATCGATATCCCAAAGTATACGCATCACAACTATCGGGTACGGTAAGGATTGACACGGGAATCACGACATTAAACCCTCAGTCTGTAAATCACTCACATGATGTCTCCCTCACCTTCCTTCAAGTACCATCCATCCCCTATTACCTCCGTCCGCCCATCTGATCTCTCAACCCCCCAGTTTCCTACCCCCCCTCTCTCAACCCTCCCTACATCACATCTCTGCATAAGATTCTTACCACGACTACTTGCAATGCAATTAAGAACAAAACTGATGTCTATCATTTCCACCTCAAATGACTTATAAGAAAATTGAAGAAAAATGAATGCATTTCATTTTTCCGACAGCCCTTCCATGAATTAACGTTTTGGTACAAAACATTTTGTTACATCTCAATTGGGATTTCTATGGATTTGTTTCCTCAGAACTTCAAAAATTCCACATGAAAACATTGTCATATTAGCAAATGTCTGTCATTTTATCGTATTAGGCCTCACAGAGCCTAACTCTCGAAGCTGAATGAAACGCTGCTTTTATAAACGTACCACTTTCTTCCTCCTCCTGGTAAGAGCTGAGACTATCAGGCGTTCGAACCAACGGACGCATCCCGCTTCTCGTCTGGAGTCTCTCCCGCTGCGTCTGGCTCTCCAGACTCAAGACCTTGTAGGAAAATTCATTCTCTACACTCGACTCCTCCTGCAAGATGAGAAACAACGATGCTAATGACTCATCCTCTTTTTAAACCGTAAGACAGAGAAATCGGAGCCAGGAGAGTCGTGAGTTTGATATGTACACAGACAGTTGGCACTGCATATATATAATCTACAGCCCCCATGGTAATCAAAATTCAACTTCATTTACCTCAGCACAGGGGTAATTCCACATCAATCAATATAATATGCAGGCTTTACTCAAAATATATTCAAAATCTGTCCTGGACGATTTGACGACGATGATGATAATCATAATGCGCTGGCAACCTTGGGGAAATTTTTAACAGTTTAAATGGTCGGGTTTGGAATGAATCCATGCTAGACTAGGCCAAATTCAGGATGGTTTTCAGGGCACTTCAAAATCTGAGACTACTTAAGGGGGAAAAAAAAAGATTGACGGACAGATGTATCAATGGTTGCTATGTTCCTTGACTAAAACCTGTTGCTGTGCACTTTTAGGTGGACACTAAAAAAAACTAAATGTTTCTGGCAATTTTGATTTTCATAAGATCATATATTGACAATAAAACAACATGATTCCATGTGTAATTTTTAGCATTAATATGTAGATATATATGATAGTGCAGCTCAAACAGAAGGAAACATTAAGGACTTTCATATATAAAGGACAGATCGCACCTACTGAATGATCAGTAAACAAATGGTTCGTTTGCTCTTATTGATCTGTCCGGCAATTAAACCACTTTACAAAACAAGGATTTGGCAAATATTTGGTGACACGGGAAATGTGTTTCCATGGTAACGTAACCACCTCTCATCAGAAGCGGTAAATAGAAATGACATTAAAAGATTCATAAGCTCTGTAATAACAGACTTCAAGACACTGACGACTAGAATGAGATAATGGCAGGTTGACAGAAGATGAACAGTCACCGCAGGGGAGAGTCAGTGTTAAGAAAGGTAATGACAGATAGTCACTTTAGGGTTGCAAACTCCACATAGAGTCTATATCAATCCACCTGAGTGTTCAGAAAAGCCACTAAAAAGCAACTGGAGAACACCCGTCTTGATATGACATCACACAAAATTTGTTGACTTGTTGCTCAGATGTCAGAAATGACAAATGGAAGTACATTTGGTGCAAAAAAATTGGGTCAATTGAGGCAATGTTAGACCACGAAACAGTCCTCCCAGGGGAAGCATAAGAAACTTGTGTAACTAATGAGTAAAAGCCATTTGTTTTCAAATGACAAAAACAACTTGAAATATGAAGGTGCCATGAATGGCCCACGTTTCAGCTATGCGGTGATGGGTAGGGTAGGCTTTAGCCAGAGAAAACTTCTTCAAGGACTTAAGAGACCACATTAGTGTGTAAAGTCAATTGGGCAAGTACATGGAATATGCTACCCTAGCTCCACACTGTAGAGCAATCTTTCAGAATTTTTCAGAATAGTAAGTAGCCACAATGCATTATATAATTATGAAAGTGCAGAAAGTTTGTGGAGACAGTTAAATGTGAGGAAACCAAAATAAAATCATAGAATCTGACAGATTTGATTTTCAATCTTTTATTTGGGCATGAATCATTATCAATAATCAGTTGAGAAAGGTGTAAACTTGATCAAGTCCCTTCTGTTTGATTTAAAGAATTTTTATCTAAAAGAAAAGTTTATGTATCAAACTAATTGTAAGCAAAATGCTTTTGATATCAGATGGCATAACCGGAAATCTTTATTTGAAGTTTAATGATTTATTGGTTGTTGTTGACCATATTGACTAATAGTCATAAAGTATCATGTTATTATGAATTGTACATTGTTTGGACTCTTGATGGAATGATAATAAAAAAAATTTTAAAAAATTTAAAAAAATTAAAAATTAAAAAAAGTTTAAGCACTAGCGGTTCACGCCGGGGCCTCTGTGATATTGTTAGTGAGAAAACAACTGGTTATTGTGATGGTCGGTGGAAAGAAGTTTAACTACTGAAAAAAAAGAAAAAAAAAAGTCTCTTCTGTGACAACTCACCTCCTCCAAGAGAATATAAAAGAACTCTTGGATGGCTTTCTTGTTGTACATCCAGAACTTCTCGTTCGGCGAGACAATTATGACTCTGGTTTCTAGGACGAATCTGACTTGCTCCTGTATCCCGGTCATCACAAGGTCGACAGCGATCGTCATAAACATGCTTTTGTCCACTAGAAATTGAGAAAAGAAGGTGGAAAATAAAAACGTGCCCGGGAAAGTATGCCCGACTGACTCGAGAACTCTCAGTTCCTATCTTTTATGCAGTGTAAAATGATATCTTACTGGTACAAACATGGACAATATGAGGTCAAATGGCAGACTTAAAAAACATTATTCATGACATCTTGAGAGGATTAAAGAATGACACAAAGTCAGCCTCTAAAGAGGTATTGTTTTTACTATGTGAACAAGAATTGTGTTGAACCTCACATGACCTTTGACCTCCACAGAAATGTAGGATTCTTATAACATGAAGTTCAACTGAGCTTTACTTATGGAGTTATTGTGTTTTTTTACAAAGTTTCTTTTTCTTTTTAACACTTTGACCTCGACTGACTTAAATGATCTTTGACCTCAACAAAAACAATGCCTCAATACTTTCACCACCACCCTCACTTCTACTCCCACCCCCCCCCCACTTCCTCCCTCTACCTCCATTTCCCTTTACCACTCTATTCAAACCTGGCTTGAAATGATCACTACTAGTATTAAGCTGTTATGATAATATCTGTGGAAACTGTGAAAGGCACATGTACAAATGTCTTGAACTATCCAGTGAACACAATAACATAACACATAACATAATATAATATATATCATATAACATAATATAATATAATATATATAATATAATATGATATAACATTATATATACACAACATATATTGAATTTGTAGGTGGCACGATGTTTGGCCATGGATGTTTGCAACATTCCGACCTGACTAATAAATCTATCCCTCACAGTACAAAGGTCATCATAATTTTCTATCCAAATACATTAAAAAACCAGGAGTCTCCTAAATTACAACAAATATTGATTTCATATGTGGCAGAATGTTTGGCTATGAATGTTCAAACATTCCATCCTGAGTTATAAATCTATGACTCTAAAGGTCATCATAATTTCTATCAAAATAAATCAATAAAACAGGGCTCTCCGATATTATTTCCCAATCCATTTTAACTCCTTTATATGTACATAAGAAATGCTTGCTCTGTAAACACAGAGAGCATTTCACATACACTGGGGTAAATTCCACTACCTATGCCTATCCTCGGTAGTGATTCAATTCCCACTTGAATTATTGTTCAGATGTTAACAAACTTTTCATAAAGTGGGCAGCTTGATTTATCAAACGATGCTGGTTTGGATGTTTACTAATGATAAATAAAGCAGTGATGAATATATATCAGTTTATGCTTTACTAAAAAAAGAAAAAGAAAATAAATAAATATAAAAATATAAAAATTAAAAATATAAAATAAAAAATATTAAAAAAAAGTTTATGCTTTACTTTTGCATGTTATTGTGCTCTGATTGGGCGACACTGTTTTGCTGGATCGAGATTTGAGACACAAAGTTGGAATGTCATCAGAATCAGACACCAATTAGTTCATTGACATTTCATAAACTAAAGGTTGTTACAGTCCAATAGTAACACATTAATTAATTTTAGAACTTTGTAGATTTTGTAGGAAAGTTACTTTTTTAAAGTAAAATATCACAATTTTTTTTTATAAAACTGCAAACTAGACATCAAATATTGTAACTTTTCTTTGCTCTAAAAGCACTTTTAATGAAGAAAAAAAGCCCAAATTATATTTAACTCCATGTGCTTATACACATTTTTGTGTATTTAGTTTGTGAAATATTTAGTTTGTGAAAAATTTGTAACGTAAACATTTGCCAAGTTTTCTGTGAACTGTCAGACCCTCATTAAGAGTCCTGTCTTGTAGCTCGGAACTTGAGAGGTGCCCCTACTTGTTAAAAGCAAATACAGGGTGGAACTGTTTTGTTTCTCAGACACTGAATCATCAATTCCTGATGAATTCAACTCATTTATTTAAATTAAAATTAGATCTTTCAGCCGCTGTTACACCATAAGTCTTGTCTAACCTGTCTATAATAGTGACCAACATTTCTGGGGGTTTGTCCCACTTATGCAAATAGTTTACACAACGAGGCAAGCCCAGCCAGATGCCACAATACCCTGTATACTGTGTAAACAGGGACAACACCCAAATTTAATTTGATACGACCCAGAAAGTAGCAGGTAAGAGATTTCAAGAGTAAAAGTTTCAAGAAAATCTTTTTTTCTTTCTTTGCCTTTATATAAGTGAAAAAATACGGAATAGTGATTGGGAAATTGTACTATTATAATATGAAAAGTGAACAAAAAGGTTGGGCCAGAACAGGATTCAAAGTAGATTACGAACCGGTGCTCGGACATTGAACACACTTCTCGAGTTTATAGACCATCAAGCTTTATTTTACAAAAGTGACATATGGGGGGGAGGGTAGTCATGCAAGCAATGTAATGGTGTTTAAATATGTGACCATTTTTGGTCTACCTAGGCTTTTTATTTCGGGATGACATTGATTTCAGTTTAAGAGTTTAGCTCAGTGCTTCTACATCAGAAGACTGTTTTGCTTATTAAAACAAAATACTCACCAAGTCCCGGAGGCGACTCTGTATTCAAAATAGTTAGATCGTCTAAATTAGGATCCCACAAACTGGTCACTGTAAACTGCTTTCCTTCTTGACTGTGTTCTTGACGAACCTAATCAAGCAAAAAAAAACAGTTCTGTAGTTATATTTGGAACTGTCAGAGCTTCAACCATAAAGTTATGAAAGTGAGGGATCTTGCAAGAGGCATTATTATGAGTGGACAAAAAAAGCATAAAAAGTCAGAGGTTCCCTGGGGCCCCTTGTAGTGCCCCCAGGACACCAACAAGTTCAAAGATACTGACTATTATGGCCAACCAATTGCATGATATTGATAACGACCAGGCGCGTAGCCAAATGGGGCATACTTTTTTATGATATCGCTAGTAATTTCAAAATAAAAAATGCTTAGATGCAATTACAAGGCCTGGGAAGTGCCATTTCCAACAATCTGGGAGGCATTTTCGGCCAATTTTTTTTTGTACGCTTCGCGCCAAATCATGGTGGCGCTATGCTTAGATAGTATGCCTACAGAATTCGCCCCTCCCTTTGCAAATTCCTGGCTACAACCCCTGATAACGACGCTCCTTTATACGAATGAGATTAATATTTCTCAATCGACAAGTCAATACTTGAAAAGGTTGACAACTTCCTTCTTTCCTTCCTGTTCCTCTTTCATTCCATTCTCTATACCCCATTCACAGATACACTGATGTAATTATAAATGCATCTGCAAAGCAGTGCAGTTGCAAACCAGCAACAAATTCCTCAACTTCCCTCTTTATCCAAGTCACAAACGAAAAATGTATTCATACATTAACTTCCCTCTACTTAAAAACACACAAACACAGAAACAGACATTCACAGGTTACCATATAAGATAGTCATGATGGTCTTTCTCAAGACCAAAACAGGTTTTTATGGTTGAAGTATATGACGCCTATTACACACCAATGACGATGTTGTGTTAAGCTACCAGTAGTAGGCCTAACTGTGATATCCTTCGGTGTTAGGTAAGGACATGTATATAGAATGAACAAAGAGGCAGAGAGGAAACAAGAGACGTGTGTTAAGATGCTCTACGTACTATATTCTAATCTTCGAATATGTCCGTGATCGTCCAATACAGTATATAGAGTTAATAACAGAAAGGTGGCGGTATACTACTTCATCTTTACTACATAACACTTACCAATCACACTAGCGTACGAATCCAAAGTTGAACATTCTGGACAAAAAATGTTCTTTTTTCGCCAAAAAAGGAATCCTTTTCATGAGTTGTCGTGAAAATGAAACCTTTTCATTAATAGTGGTGAAAACGAGAACTGTTCAACTAAGGATTTTCCTCACTCTTCCTTCAGGGTTAAACTTAACATGCAACAACTTTCAAGACCCCCCCCCCCCCAATAAAAGGTTTTTAATCATTATTCTACATTTTGCTCTCTTTTTTAAACTTTTTTCAGACTGCCTGGGACCATGTGAAAATGTCAACAACATTTAGGAATCACTTCTTATTAGTAACCTCTTTTAATTAAATCTCTTGTCCCAACATTTTTTTGGGGGGGGGGGGCAGTGGCAAAGAATACAAGTGATATTTGAAATATGGTGCATTTATGTTTTTGGAAGGGGCTTGTTTTGTTCATCAATCTCATTGATTCTTCAATAATAAACATTTCAATACAACTGGACAGAAAAATCTTACCACATCTAGAAGATGAAGGTCTCTATCTGGAACATTCCTCCCTGGACAGATGAGGACACCAAAACATCTGCAAGAAACAAGAAAATGACAGGGAATAATTTATCCAGTATCGCATCGCAAACTGCCATGCAAAATGGTCGAAACCAGTGAAAAGATTTATAGCTGGGTTTTTTTCACCTTAAAACAGGAATCATAGCATTTTTTATAAGACACAAAACTAAAGGACTTCAAAACTGCTATACAAAAGGTGAACATTTAATTATTCCCTGCATGACTCATAATATTCATCTGCAATGCTCTTTTAATTGTCAAAAGTCCAACCTAATTGTAAAATCATTAGCTTATTTTGTAAGGAAACAAATCCCTCAAACAGGTAAGGAAAAAAATATTTTCCCATTTTGAAGATATTCTGATGAATAGGATGGTTAATACGCCAGTATAAATCGTGGGCCCGAAGAGGAACACAAACCATATATGGTAAAATATTGAATAAGAGCAAGATGTTTTATTACCGTATATGGTTAGTTTACATCCATCGCCTGCAATACATACTGGGGTTAAACTCTGGAACTCATTAGCTATTATCATTAAGTCAGCCTCAACCTTGAACTCTTTTAAAAATAGATACAAAAAAATCTATTGTCAACTTTTCAATGCCAAAAAACTAATTTCTTTCTTCCAGTTTTTACTGTATTGATTTGCAACAAATTCATTTTTTTTTATTTTATATCATTTAATTTTTGGTTTGGAGTTTTGTTTCCTTTCACCAATTTCTCTCCAGTATACAGGTATGTATATATTTATTATTCTAATTGGGAAAACATTCTATAAGCATTACGCTTCTTTTTTCTCCTTTTCCATGCATTTGTATAGCTTAAATATTGTATATAAATTATCATGATGAATGTTTTTTTTTTTTTTGTACCTACCTCTAGATTGTATTGTATATCAAAATATTCGTTCATTGTTAAACATTCATATACTGTACACAATTGCTGGAAATAAATTGTTGTCATTGTCATTGTCATTGAGTATGAGCTGCTCTTTAATGACAAGACTGAAGACTTGAGCAAGTCTAAATATGACATCATCCAGGAGCCACCTACTCTTGAATACACTTTAACGTCTTTCCTGATTTGCAGTATTTCGTTCACTTTACTTCAATAGTTATTAGGTTTTCTATTTCCTGATTGAATAATACTGAAGTGTTCAGGAAGACCTAATATTGGCATTGTTTGCAATAACAACATGTTTACATTTAACATGGAAAGATATAAAAAAGGGAAAAGCCAAAGATTTCACCTTCTACTGGCACGACAACAGTCACTCATTGATATTAAATTGGCAGTGCTGGGTATGACTTTAAACTATCTCCAAAATGGAGGGGGGTGGAGGGGGGAGAGAACATAGGACAATTTATTATTATTATTTTTTTTATATGTGTCCCTCCACAAGGAACCACACTTGAAAACAAAAAGTTTGGAACAAATTTTTGTATAACACTTGAAGTAAAGCTGAGACTTGGTAAGAGAATATGAACACCTTATTTTCTGTTCTCAGAGAGGCAAACAGTTCAACACATGGCCTCCTGGTTGCTATTTGCCTCAATGCTTCACTGTTAAAATGCAGCTGCTTTTTTTTAATGCTTGAATGTGGCACATGTCATTTTTTGGGGGGTTTTGGTTTTTTTTGGGGGGGGGAGGTTTCTCTATAATATTTTTTTATTAAGAGCATTTATTAATACAGTATGCTTTTTATGCTTAAGGTGATGAGTGCCACCTAATGAAAGGTTTTCCATGGAAACCCCAAAATTGACGGTAAGATGAGAAGATTCCAGAGGAGGAAGCATAACACCAAAACATCATCTGTAAAGATTACGGCAAAATAAGTTCATTTTCATCGAAGATTAACTTCGTTCTCCTGACGGCTATTCTGCAAGATATAGAATCCTGAACAAGCCACGCATAGTTCTGTACATGGTAAGATTTTAGCCCAATTTTATAATAAAATAAAATAAAAGCTTTTACAGAAGAATTGCAGAGATCAAGAAATGTTTCTTTTTACCTTTCAATGTTTAAAATTTTGGAATTAGTTGGTTGGACCGTGACGATGATTTCCTTCCTTGCTCCCTGTCGCATCTTAAAGCACCGGTTATCCCGCGGGATGGGCGAGAAACTTCCCCTCCCGTCATCCTCTCTGATGTCTACGAAGACTGGAACAGTGAGATTGAGTATCTTCTCTCTGGCCACCGGTCGGACGTGCATCGAGCTCTCCACCGACTGCGGACTTCGCGGAACTCTGAAGAACGCTTGCTTGAAGCAGAACAGCACTTTCTGTACCTATGTCGAACGACGAGGAAAGACGAGGTATACTTTAACGAAAGGAAGATCTATGGTTATATGGCAGTGGTGTGTCTCGTTTTGACGGTATAATTTCCAAAATTTTGATTAGGATTGACGACGATAAGAGATTCTTCATAGGTCTCTCTTGCGTCTCATCGATCAAAATATAAGAACCTTCTTATTACTGACTTGATTTGCTTGTTATCTTTTACAGTCCTCCAATATTATCCTTTCTATTTATAGTAGCAAACAGTTACTGAAACTATCAACACCTGCCACCAAAATAAGAACCAGAAAAAGATGGCCAGTTTGTGCCATCACTGACATAAACAGGTGTATTCAACTGCACGACTCTCATAGTAAAAGTCATCTGATGGTTGTTTTTGAAGCAAATATTGCCACTAGGTTTGTCACACTATGCGAACACCCTGATGTGGAGATAACATCTTGTTTTAGTCTGTCTCTCTACACAGATCTTAATTAGTTAACTTGCTCGTCGACATTTTCTGAGTTGAGCTCATTATCAAATGAGAGCATCAGTGAGATCAATAAGCTTGGCATACTTGTCAGGTATCTGAACAAAGACACATTTCAACCAACAGTTTATAACTCATCTAGTGGGAGAATTTCTCCATTTTTTAGGGACAACAATTTTCAGGCTTCACAATGTCACTACGTTTTTGAATAAATATCCTGTTATTTTATCTCCACTATGAAAGCCTGGTTGGTAAAGTAAACACTACTGCTAGAAATGACTTCATAAGTCTAGCAAAGAATATACATAGTTCTGAAGATCACCCACTTCACTCCGAGTTTGATCTCTCTGTGCAATAGAACCAGCTAGTACAACCTACGAAATCCTACTATCTTGCCAACTTTTAGAATCATGCTTTTTAAGAACTCATTTATCTACAGAGCAGCCATTTATATTCAAAATGGGTTCTTAGAATCTCTGTTATAATCCTTTTAATCTTTCAAACTTCTAATCCTTCATCTTATTTCTTATTTGTTCATGCTTTCATGATTGTACATTTTACGTCTTTTGTGTATCATTAATATGTGTCCTATTTATAAATTTTGTAATTTATACTGGAATAAAGAAATTGAAATTGAAAATTATATATATTATATCCTGTTATAACCTCAGTGGCAAGACTTCAGTTAATCTGTTTGGGCAAATGGTACTTCATTACCATCTTACAATCACCTACAACAGCTTACTGACTCTGGTCGGGGTTTTTTTTTAACTTTGAAACTTTTTAAGAACAACATTTCACACTTAATATGAAGAACTCTTCTCCCATGTCATAATACCCTTTAACATTGCAGATGGTTTTTATACAATGATAACACTCAATACTGCGTGATTAATATTTAAACATTGCAACAATAACATTTTGTACTCACTAAAGTGTATCCACATACCAGGTATGATCTTAATCTCAGATACACTCTTTGTAGTTACACTGTCTAACACATTTTCAGACTTTCCCCACTGATGACCTCAAACGACCTTTGACTTCTCCAACGATAGATAAAATTCTTGTATTTCACTTAAAATGGATCCGCATACCAACAAGTATGAATTTCAATGCAGCTTCACTTTCAGGGTTTAATATCATGCTCACACTGTTTTACACATCACGTCTTGTTAACTCTTTTGACCTTTGACCTCTACAGATCCCTCATGTAATTTTTGAGTTATCCTATTTACAAGCCAAGGACGTCACATCTAAATACAAACACAGACATAAACACAGACATAAACACACACTAATCCCATTGCATACATTCCTTTTGCCGATGGGAAGAAGTCATAAACAAGATTTTTACTAGACTCCGTAAGGGTTCTCCAGCAAGCATAGAAGGTTTTCTGTATCGATCAATGCTAGATTTTAAGACTTACCGCCTCAGGATTTTCACATCTAAAGACGTGACATTGGAATAGTTGACTATCTTTGGAGCCGTGACTACACGTGAAAGCAAAACAGTCGGACTCTGCCCCACTCTCCAGACCTCGACAGCAGAACAAGATTTTCGTGATGCGGAAATGCGAAATCTCCGAACGACCGTCTCGTTCCAGTAATCTGTGAAGTCACAATTTCAATTTTATTTTTCTGCAAAAATTAAATGTAGTGGGAGGCAGTAGAAAATCAATTATCAACGATATATAGAAACGATTTTAACCCTTTTTGCCTTTACAAAGATTTTTCCTTTACCCCTGGGAAAAATTTTGTGTCTCTATATAGGCCTGGAAGGTAGTTTATATTCATGATACCAAGCAGTCACATGATGACTCCAGAGGCAAAACATATATGTTGCCATGTCAGTATGTGTGGTATCCTTTGGCAGGTGTGGCATCTCTGAATGTCTACTCGGATAATAATACATGGCATCACACGACAGTGTGTGGCACCATACATGTCAGTGTATGCATACAGTACCATATATCAGTTATATGTACAGTAAGTAATATGTAAGAATACATATATAATAATAATAATAATAATAAAATAGAACTTATATAGCGCGTTCATCAGCAAGGCTGCTCAAAGCGCTTAACAGGAATTGAAACAATTAATATACAGGAAACATTTAAAATACAGGAAACATTCAAAAGCAAATAGTAGAAAAATGTTGCCTAGAAAACATATACTGTATATGATACAGTATATGTACTAATGTAATGTGTTTGTTACCACTGGCAGACATGTCAGTATGTGTGGTAATCCTTGGCAGGTGTGGCATCTCTGCAGGTGTCTACTTCCATTATAAATTCATGGCATCACACAACAGTGTGTGGCACCATACATGTCAGTGTATGCATACAGTATCATATACCAGTTATGTACAGTATGCTATATGTAAGAATACAATATATGGTACAATATACTAATGTAATGCACTTGTTACCACTGGCAGACATGTAGCCATGATGTCAATATTTTTAGTACCCTACTAGGTGGGATACCAATGAAGGTTTACCCCTGCTAGGTGGGGTACCAATAAAGGTTTACCCATGCTAGGTGGGATACCAATGAAGGTTTACCCCTGCTCGGTGGTGTACCAATGAAGGTATACCCCTGCTAGGTGGGGTACCAATGAAGGTTTACCCATGCTAGGTGGGATACCAATGAAGGTTTATCCATGTTAGGTGGGGTACCAATGGAGGTTTACCCATGTTAGGTGGGATACCAATGAAGGTTTACCCCTGCTAGATGGGTTACCAATGAAGGTTTACCCTGCTAGGTGGGGTACCAATGAAGGTTTACCCCTGCTAGGTGGGGTACCAATGAAGGTTTACCCCTAGGTGGGGGTACCAATGAAGGTTTACCCCTGCTAGGTGGGATACCAATGAAGGTTTACCTCTACTAGGTGGGTACCAATGAAGGTTTACCCCTGCTAGGTGGGGTACCCATGAAGGTTTACCCCTGCTAGGTGGGGTACCCATGAAGGTTTACCCCTGCTAGGTAGGGTACCAATGAAGGTTTACCCCTGCTAGGTGGGGTATAAAGAAGGTTTACCCCTGCTAGGTGGGGTACCAAGCAGGTTTACATTCACAGTATACTGTATCACACATGTCAGTGCACCTTGATATGGTACCATAGACTGTCAGACTTTATGGAACCACAGGGTAGGATTTACTGCACTCACAGCCTGTAGACAGGTATGTATGTCACAATGATACTCAGTAGTCTTTTAATTCAAGCATATAAAATCAAGGGTGAAAAACTACAGGTTACCCTTATCTAGGCTCTGCATGGTTGCACAATCACAATGGAGAGAGTGAAGAGCTCTGAGAGCTTGTTGCACTGAGTAAGGTGGAGGCATACACTTTCCATATAGACACACTTTTGAGTCTGTAGGGTGGTCCTTTATGTTTATCAATGCATTGCAGATACAAAATGTAGCTCACTTAGGAGATATATATACCAAAACTGAGAAACCTGGCAGTGAAATTTCTCAGGTACCAAACACAATGAAGAAAGAAATAAGACAGAGGGTGTCTCAACAGAGACTTGCCCCCATGCTGTGCAGTAAGTTCAAGGGGAAGGAAGGAGTAGTACGGTCAGGTTATGCAGAGAAAGATATTCAAGAGTTGGGGATGTAAATTCTAAATAATGAATAAGGACAAATTGTGTATTAGGTCAAAAGATCAATGCAAAAATAACTCAAATTTCTCATGCGAGACTTGTACAATCAATCAAATCAATCAGGGCAAATATATTACCTACCCTACCCGATCCTCCCCCCCCCCCTCCTGCCCCAACCTAATCTATTTCCTGTATTTTTGTGTATGTGTTTTTTAAATCATCCTTGCCTAAAGAACCCAACAAAGTTCACTTATTAGCTATATCTTGAATTATAAAAACAGACAGTCTTAACCTGAAAGATCCTTCATACAATCCGGTGTGTAACCACCTCATTTACCAAAGTACCAGTAGGCAACAAGGTAGGTACGAATACATACCCAAAGCAAAATGTGAAATTTCCATGAACAAAGGAACGTATTTCCCATGGATATTTGTTAGCAAAGATGTGGACAATTGGATGGTGTACACTACAAAGTGAACAAATTGTGTATAACGTGCAAAAGTTCATTGTGAAGTTAACCCCAAAAGTCCTCATCATCAAGCAGTAGGATTCATACGGTAACCAAATTTCCAATACCGTAACTAATAACCACCACCCTCCACTGCCATGAGACAAAAACCCAACCATCATGATTGGTCTACGTGATAGAGATAACTGTCACAAATAACCCAATGACCCAATCAAGGCATAGGTTTGGGTGTCAACACTGTTAGAATTTTACCTTGAAAAACGTGAAAAGAAAACCACAACTTCAGGGAAAAGTAAAGGTTTTCCGACCATGGCATCACTATGATATCACAGATTGACAAATTACCCTGTCTTGGAAAAAAATAAAAAATTTAAACCAGGATATCTCTCAAAATGGAGCAAGATTTTTCTTTGCTGTTTTAGGGGGTGTTGTTCTTCCCAAAGATGTCTGTCACGTCTGTGAAATAAGATGATCGTTGGGTGGTGTGTCTCCTTTAGTCGAGAGAACCATGTCTTTGGTTATTAAACAAACAAAGAACAGGGATGATCACGGACTTCACCTCCTTCAAGTCACACCTGAAAACACATCTCTTTCAAGAGCACTATAATGATGGTTTCTAGGATTTTTTAGATTTTATGATGTTCTGTCGTGTTGGTTTTTAGGTTCTAACTTAAATTGGAATTTTCACTTTTTAGCATTCAAATTGTAGATTTTGTAGTCCATCTGTTTTATCGTTTTTCTCTTCACCAGTGCTTTAAATCTTTTTTTTCGATCTCATAATCCTGTATATGGTGTTAGTATTTACTGTTTTATGTAATTACTGTTTTATGTCATTGTATATTCTAGATTGTTTGTAAAGCTCACAGATGCATCGCGCGTAGTGCGCTACATAAAATTTTATTTACATAACATGCTTACCTGACAGACCCTTCTGAAGTTCTTGGCACCGAGAGGACGATTTTTATTGCTGTTTGACTCTCCTGTTCACGCAGTATGGTCATATTGCGGGCGACCTCCAGCTCGCTCTTGGGAGCATTGACGGTAGCCGAACCCAGATAAACGATTCCGTTAAACAGAGTACACGTCTTCTCCAGAGGATTGATCGTCAGAGAGCCAACTTCCGAGTCACTGCTTCTCTCATCTGAGCAAAGGATAGAAAAAAAATTAATATTAAAAATAGTTAATGGTAGGGAAGTATCAACACAGTTGTTAGTGAGAGAGTCAAAAGTTGACAACTGGCAAACTTTACAAACAAACTTCCAGATAGTTAATGGTAGGAAAGTGATAGTTTCAAAAGTTGACAACTTAAGCAAACTTTACAAACAAACTTCCATATGTTGGAAAAAGGATGTAAGGGATAACAAGAGTGTAGGATTAAAAAGTATATATAGTAATATACAACAAAGAGAGAAATTACATTTAGTCTAACTTCCATCTTGATAACGGGTTCTGTCGCTGAGATACAGTAAACTGTTACATTTGTTCACTTTCGAGAAGTTCATTTTATTCGATCTGTGATGTCATAAAAGGACAACAACACATCACAACTGTATATTTTGACGTATCGTTTCTTTTTCACAATGAACTGATCTTTGGTTTTCATCGTCTCTCACACACGTGATAAAAAGAAATACTTGATCTTTGAACAGAATAATTAACGCATGACATCGACATTGTAAACAAACAAGGGAAAAACCCCATAGGAAGCAAGCTGTCCCTGTCTACATGTAACTCATATTACGGAGATTTCTAATACTACAGAGTACCACTTCTACGAGCAGATGAAATCACGTCATGAATGTAGACCTTCTACTTCAGAAAGTTAGCGTCTGCAAGTGCAGGAAGTAGATCCTGACGACAGGGAAGTGGGTAAATGAGAGCACACAGTGCTCTTAAGGCAGGGGTGGGCAACCTTTTTGAATGAATGGGCCAGATATAAGGAGTAAAAAATTGACTGGGCAGCACCTAACCAACAGACCCACTGTTGATTTAAAACCTTTGATTCAAGGACTTTCAAGCAATAGGTGTGTGTACTTAATCTGTATTCACAAAAATATAATGTCAATACAGTACAGTTGATAATGATAATAGGCCTACCTGACAGCATCATTAGTGCCGATAAATTCTAAGCAGCTAGCTCGTTTCTTGTGATGTCAAATAGATTGATTTTGTTTCTTTTTCTTGAGACATCTCACAGGCCGCAAAAAAGTCACTGGCGGGCCGCATGTGGCCCGCCGGCCATAGGTTGCCCACCCCAGTCTTAAGGTGGAGTGCTTACTAATTTTGGCAGGTTTACGTAGCTGGGCTAAATGTGTGATCTGATCAGAGACGGGTAACGGAGGAGGAGTTTTAACCTTCTTTTGGAAAAAGTAAAAGGAAAGTGGCATAAATTACGATGAAGGACTTACCATGTGATCTAGGCTCCCAGGGGTCAGAGGTAACATCAGGGGGTGGGGAAGCCTCATCATCTTGAGGAGAATCGAGATGAACGTGAGAGTTGAGAACCTTTTGTTCAAGGGTTTTCATTTGTAATCGAGACGGAGAGAGCGGTTGCTGCCCTGCTTCTCCTTCGGATGTATCGGTCTTCGACGAGGAGACGTAACTTTCGGTGGAGGATGTCGCCTCCGTGCTGGTGTCGTCGCGATCGCTACCCGTCTGCTCGTCCAACACCTCCTCGAGATGGTGCTGAAGTTCTTCCATGTTTCCGTTTCCGGCAATCTTGAGACCCTCTTCGGATCGGACCGACCCGGCCCCGCCACTGTTGGCCATTTCTGACGGCCCTTCTGAAGGTGGTACAACCACAAATTCGTCGGTCACTGACAGGGAATCTTGGCTGACTTTATCTGCCATGACCTTTAACACGGCCTAGAATGAGCAGCTCTGATGCACGGTTTCACCGTCCAATTAGATCAGCATCAGAAATTATCCAGATGATCTTTGAAAAAGACAAACGAATTATATGCATCAATGTGCATACTTACACTGATATAATGAGGCAGGTCTGAAGGACAGAGATACAATGACTCCTTGCAGACAAACATTAGTGAGAAATATGTTAGCTTAAAAGTCCTAATATACTTTGCTAAAATGGTCACAAAGTTTAAACACCCAACATCAACTTTTCGGAATAAGTTTGACATTTTCGGAATAATTGTTGCCTGGCAATCACACATTTTGCATGGCATGCTTTTTGGAACTTCTCATGTTTAATAACGATATACACTGTGCAAGGCCGTCTTCACAACATTAATGGTGCACCATCAGTCTGTAGTACTACCTAAAAAGTAGCCTAGGCTTAACTTTCCATTTAACACAGGAGGATTAAATAACGATTTTCACCAAGCTTAAATATCAACATAGTTGTATCACAGGCATGCAATGTTAGGGCAAAATATTGAGGAATTTTCTGTTTGTTCTCTCCC